>JAUELO010000348.1:226888-243998 GCA_032357855.1 Amphibolips quercusostensackenii
TTCATACGCGTGGCTAGTCGTCCCGAAAAGTCGGGACGACTAGCCCATACCCTTTTCCAAGTCCCCCGATTTTTCGGGACGACTAGACACAGCCTTTATATTAATATTAATGAGAATTGTTTAGAATTTAATAATTGTTAGTGTGTCTACCCTACCTCGAAAACCTGAAATTGGCCAAGAATTTTTATATACCTAAACAAACCTGGAAATGACAGGGAACTTTTTTTTAAATAGGGAGTTTTTTTGGGAATGTGCTTCATTTCTTTTAATTGCAACATAAAATTGAATCTTCATTTGTAAAAGTAGCTTTATATTACTGTCTTTAACTATTTTGTTGAACATTTACTTTTTTTTAAATTAATTTTCTTGATAGAAAATTTAACTATGCCAATCGGATATTCCATCATTTTACTTAAAAATTTATGTCTTTGGTTATACATTAATTTTTGTAACTAAAAATTTAACTATTTTACTTTTTGCTTAAAATTCAACTGTTTTGTAGAAAGTTCATCTTCTTGGTTGAAAATTCATCTTCGTATAAAATTCAAATATTCCACTGCAAGATTCGTTTTCTTTTGTAAAAAATTCATCGCTTTGTTTGGATATTAATTTTTTTAACTAAAAGTTGAACTATTCAATTTTTGGTAGACAATTTATCCTTTTTAGTTGAAAATTTATCTTTTTGGCTAAAAATTCAATTCTTTCAGTTAAAGATTCATAATTTTAGTTGAAAATTAATTTTTTTGGTTTAAATTTAAACTATTCTAGTTAAAGATGCATTATTTTAATTAAAAATTCATAACTTTGTTTGAAAATGAAAGTATTTTTTCTTATATTAGTTTTTTTATTGAAAATTTTTATATTCTAATTGAAAATGTAATTATTCCAAATGAATATTCCATCGTTTTAGATGAAAATTCATCTCTTTGATTAACAATTTATCTTTTTTAATTGAAAATTCATGTTTTTTGTTGAAAATTTTAATTTTTGGTAGAATTTAATCTTCTTCATTGAAATTTCACCTATTCCACTTATAGATTCATTGTTGTAGTTAAAAATTCGTGTATTTTGTTGAAAACCCTGTTTTTGGGGCAGAGAATTAATCTTTCTATTTAAAAATTAATGTTTTTATTTTAAAATTAATCTTTTTAGTTGAAAATTCAAGTATTCCAATTAAATATCATTTTTCTGATTGAAAATAAAATTACTTGGTTGAAAATTATACTCTTTTGTTAAAAATTCATCTTTTTAGTTTATATTTCATCTATTTCAGTTGAAAATACATCTATTTGATACGAAATTTGTTTTTTTTTTCTTTGCTGGAAAATTAATTTTTTAAATAAAATTTTACTATTCCATTTTTAGTTGAAAACTGATCCTTGCTTCTTGAAAATTCAACTATTTGTTTGAGAATACATGTATTTTGTTGAAAAATCCTCTTTTTTCTGTAGCAAATTAATCGTTTTGGGTGAAAATAAAACTATTTGGTTGAAAATTCATCCAGTTCAAAAATTCAATAGATTTGCTCAAAAAGTTAGGAATTTAGGTCGATTTAAATTGAATTTTATATAGTACTCATAATAATTTTACTTAAATATGCACTGAATTTGAAGTATAAAATAAAATAAAAATTTGTTTGATTTATTATTAGAATTCGTGGACAAATTTAAGAAATAATAAATTATTTTTTTAGTATTATTTAAGAATATTTTGTAATATAATTTGTCAAAGCTTTCTAAATAAAACTTATTAACTTAATCTGTAGAAACTGAAAAAACATTATTTATAATAAACTCGCGAAACTGTAGACATTTTCCGAGTCGATTTTTTTTAAACTTTGGTAGCACATAAAATCCTTTAAAAAACCTTTGAAATTTCGTGTTTTTTTTAATCTCTTAAAATCCCTTTAAAACTATGAAAATTCTAGAAATCACATGTAATCTTTAAAATCCCTTTTAATCCTTTAAAATCCGTGGGAATCCCTTAAAATCTCTAAAAATATGTTAAAACCCTGTGAAATATTTCGAAATCTTACGAGGCCCCTTGACATCTTTAAAATTTGTGGGAATATTTCTGAATCTCTTGAAATCTCCTACAATATAAACCCCATTAAAATATTTTAAGAGCCGTAAAAATCCCTCGAAATTCCTTAAAATCCTTTATAATATTCGGAAATCCTTTGTATTTACGTTAAGTCTTTTGAACGTTAATTCGTTTAAATTCCTTAATATCTTTGCAAATCTTATGAAATCTTTTTAAATCTTTGAAATCCCATTGCAGTACCCTGATATTCTTCAAAAATCGTGAAAATACTTCGGTATCATATAAAATCCTTTTAAATCCCGTGAGTTATTTTGAACTCCTTGAAATCCCTTCAAATCTTGTAAAATCCCTGGAAAAATTAAGATTCTTTGAAATTGTAGTAGGTCACTTCTTCATATTCTTGAAATCTTTTGATATTCCTTGGGATCTCATGAAATTTTGTAATTCTTTGAAATATTTCGCAGTTCTTTGAAATACCTTAAAATCCCTTGAAATCTATTTCTGTAAAAAATATAAAGTCTTACGTAAGAAGGGTGGTGTCTAAAATTTCAAAAATGATCCTTACCTAATTAATGGACGTTCCCTTTACAGTTGTATTCAATAATAATTGTATTTATAAGGAATTATTGTCAAATTAGTCTTTAATCAATAGAATTTTTCAAAAGTAGACCTGGAAAACCTGAAAAAGTCATGGAATGTTGGAACCAAACTTCTGTCACAACCCTGTAAATATTATTATTTCTCTTATTTTTGATATAGAATTGCCTAATGGTTGGGAGAAATGTGTTTCTGACGACGGTAAAATATTGTTCGTTGATCACGCTCATCGTACGACAACCTACACCGATCCTAGATTAGCTTTTGCAACAGAATATAGAGAAATGTCTCAGCCTGTTCGACAAAGATTTGATGGGAGTAGCACCGCCCTTGCAGTACTTCATGGTCGAGATTTGAGGGGAAAAGTAGCATTGGTTACAGGAGCCAATACTGGAATAGGTAATATATAAATAGAAAACACACCTCTAGGTAACGGCCAACTTCATAATTTTTATTTATTCGACCCCATTCTTGTTTTAGGATTTGAAACAGCCAGATCTTTGGCTCTGCATGGATGCAGAGTAGTTCTGGCTTGCAGAGATATCGAAAAAGCCCAAGAAGCTGCGAGAAAAATTGAAGCAGAGAGAGAAAATGTATCTTGCGATATTTTACATTTGGATTTACGTTCTTTGCGGCAGGTTCAAATTGCTGCTGAATCATTTAAGCAAAAATACAAGTATTACTCGAAATATTAACAAAATAGTCTAGTAATAATGTTTGTGAGATAGTAATTAATATTTTGTACTTTTTAGAAATCTTCACATCCTCATATTAAACGCTGGAGTCTTTCAGCTGCCTTATTCTGTGACAGAAGACGGTTACGAAATAACTTTTCAAGTGAATCATTTGGCTCAATTCTACTTTACTTTGTTGCTAGAGGAGCCAATACACCACTGCAATAATGCGAGAGTTGTTATTGTCTCCAGTGAGTCACATAGGTAATTTTTCTTTCGTCTACTCTGAAAAATAGGTTCTGAATAGTTTCACAGGGTTACGACAGGTCAGGGAAAGTCAGGAAAACCCTCAAAGAGTAAGGGACTTTTCGATAAACTGAATTTGAAGTTTATGAAATTATGTATGACATAACAGAGCCCAATAACAGGGTGTCCAACGATTCTTAGGAACAAAACTCAAGATCTTTTCCAGGTTTTCCAGGTCGAGAAATCAAGTTTTTCCAGGTCTCCTTTTTTATATCAAATAATGAAATAACCATTTCTTATACGCGTAAAAAATAAGCCATTTCCTTTTTTATTGACCAACAATCTCTAAAGAAAGTAAAACCATACATAAAGGAATTCTTAATTTTTTGCAAACATAAGTTGTATTTGTGAAATCTTTGGGAATATGCATTTAAAAATTTTTTTAGTCTGAAATTTCTGTAATCTTTGAAATCTTTTGAAGTGTTTTAAATTTTTGTAAAATTTTAAACTTTCTGTGAAATCTTTCGGAATCTTTTAAAATTTTTGTAAAATCTTTTAAAATCTTCTAAACATTTTTTAAATCGTTTAAAGTCTTTGAAATGTTTTTAAATCTTTGAAATTTTTGTGTTACTTTGAAATCTTTATGAAATTTGTATAAAATCTTTGAAATCTTTGTGAAACCTTTATCAAATCTTTTTTTTGGTAATTTGAAATCATTAAAATATCTTAAATCTTTGCAAAATATTTTAAATCTTCTAAAAAATTTGGAAATCATTTAAAATCTTTGAAATGTTTCGAAATTTTAGAAATCTAATTTATACCCTTTTATAAATTTTTTTTTAATACTTGAAATCCGTTGAAAGTTTTAAAATCTTTGTGAAATGTTCGAAATCTTGGTGAAATTTTTTTAATCTGGTGTACATGCCTTTCTCAAATCTTTGAAATGCTTGAAATCTTCATGAAATGTTCGAAATCTTTGGGAAATTTTTGTGAAATCTTTTACATATAGTGTACACGACTTTTTTGAATCTTTGTGAATTCTTTGTTAAAACTTTTGTATTCGTTGAAATTATTGAATTATGTTTGAAATTTTTGCGAAATCTTTTGCAACCTTCTAAAATGTTTTAAAACCTTTTGAAATCGTATGAAATCTTTAAAATGTTTGAAATTTTTTTAATCTGGTACTGTATCCTTTTTCAAATCTCTGAAATCCGTGAAATCTTTGTAAAATCTTCAAAATCCTTTTAAATATTTCAAAATATTTGAAATATTTTGAAATCTTTAGAAATATTTTGTAACCTCTTGAAATCTGGTGTACACGTAAAACCCGAGTGGTCAAACCATCGACAATTTTTTATAATTTATAAGTTGAATATCACAAGAAAAATGTATACTTAAAAATTTTATATTAGCCTTAAAGTGTCTTGAAATATTTTCATTTATTCTGTAATGAACAAAAGATAAATTATATCTTGATAAATAAAAAAAACTTTTCAGTATCAAGATTTCTTCTAAACGAGATGTTTATTTCATAATAGACTAAAGATTTAAACCACTCTTCGCATTTCAATAAAATAACAGTTTTAAAAGCAAAAAAAATAAAAAATAAATAAAATTCAAGGTTCTCGTGAAAAATTCAAGAAGATTTCCAGGTTTACAAAGTTTTAAAAAAATTCAAGGAGAATTCCAGGTTTTCAAGGTTTTCAAGGTTTTCAAGGTCGCTGGACACCCTGAATAAGAAAATACAAACTTTTTTGGTTGAAAGATTATTCTTTTTTATTAAAAGTTCTACCGTTATATCTTTAGTTCAAAATTCACCTTTTTTAGTTGAAAATTAAATTATTTAGTTGAAAATTTAATTAATTTGTTGAAAATTAAAGTATTTTTTTAAAGTCATATTTTTAGGTCGAAAATTCAACTATTTGGTTAAAATTTTAACTACTTTGTTAAACGTTCATTTTACTGGATGAAGATTGAATTATTTTCTTCAAAATTCCTTTTTTTTTAGTTAAAAATTCATTTTTTTAATTGAAAATGTAACTATTCCATTTTTGGTTGAAAACTGATAATTTTTAGTTAAAAATTCGACTGTTAAATTTTTCATTGACAATTCATCTATTTTGGTTGATTAAAAATTAATTTTATTAGTTAAATATTGAACTGTTTTGTTAACAATTCTTTTTTTCGAAAATGTAACTATTTTGTTAAAAATTTGTTTTGATGAAAATTTAACTATTTTTTTTCTTTAGAATCATTACTTTACACTGCAAATTTAACTATTCCATTTTTTCTTGAAAATTGATCGTCTTTAGTAGAAAATTCAACAATTTGGTTAAGTTTTTTTTTCTTTTTTGACTGGAAAATCTTTTCTGGCTGAAAAATGAACTATTTTGTTGAAAATTCGTCTTTCCTGGATAATTGTAATCGTTTTTGATTTAAAATTAAAATCTTTTTATCCTAAATTTCAAGTGCTACATTTTTTGTTGGGAATTCATCTTTTTTGTTAAAAATTATTTTCTTTAGTTAAAAATTTAGCTATTTCATATTTAGTTTAAAATTTATCTTCTTAATTTGAAAATTCAACAACTTGGTTGAAATCATTTTGCCTAAAAGTTTAACTATTCGATTGAAAATGCAACTGCTTTTGGTTAGATTTTTTGTGTTGTTGAAAATTCGGCCACTTGCTTAAAACTTAATCTTTGTAGGTTGAAAATTAGACTATCTGATTAAAAAATTCAACTATTTTGTTGAAAATTTGATTATTTTGTTAAAAATTTCAATTTTTGGTCGATAATTCAACTGTTTTGTTACAAATCTGTCTTTTTGAATAGAAAATTCGTCCTTTTGGATTGAAAATTTACCTTCTCTGATGAAAAAGTTCTTGGTTGAAAATTCATCTTTCATGGTTGATAATTAAACTGTCTTCGAAAAATTCGTCTTTTTGTCTTGAAGATTCAACTGTTTGGTTGTAAATTCAAATGTCTGATCTAAAGTTAATATTTTTTGGGTTGAAATTTAACTTTTTGGTTGAAAAATCATCTTTTTTGGTTGAAAATAAACTTTTTTTTGTTAAAAATTCATGTTTTCTGGTTCATAAATCAATTGTTTTCTAAAATAATTGTAATGTTAATGTTTTTTAATAAGCTTTATAAAAATAATGCTTATTTTTTCATGTTATTCTTTTCTAAATTATTCCTATTTTTTTCATATTTTTTGTACAGCATTTTGGGCTGTGGAGTTTGCTGCTGTCACTAAAAAGGTTTAAGATAAATTTAGAAACAAACTTTTTTTTGCATTAACATTATTAATCTCCTCGGTGTAAGGTATTTTTTTACACCTGAAAGAAAATGTCAGGGAAAATGAAACATTAGTCAGGAAAAAGTCAGGGAATTTTGAAATTGGGATTTTGTATCAACCTTGTTTTATAAATCTATATTATGTTTCAGATTTTCGTCAATCCGAACACCTGATGATTTAGATCCTTCAAAGTTATCTCCACCGGCATATAAATACTGGAAGTGGTCTGCCTACAATAATTCAAAACTGTGTAATGTTTTATTCGCACAAGAATTGGCCAGGCGATGGCGAACTATAAGCGTTTTTAGTTGCCATCCGGGGAATATGGTATCTTCGAATCTAGCTCGACAATCTTGGTTTTTCCGATTATTGTACGCAATAGTGCGACCTTTTACGAAATCGCTGGTAATTCAATTTAACAGAAAGAATTCTTTCAGAATTTTAAGGATTAGTTCTTCTGAGATTGATGTTTTTGATTTTTTTTAGCAACAAGCGGCAAGTACGTCTGTATTTTGCGCTACAGCTTCTGAATTGGAAGGAGCAACGGGCATATATTTTAATAATTGTTACCGATGTGACGCTTCTCGTGAGTCTTTGGACCCTGAATTAGCAGAAAACCTGTGGAGTATCAGTCAGGAACTAATAAGCAACGTTCTGAAAAACGATAAACTTTGGTATAGGGTAGCGGAAAAGAGATAGCTAATTTATTTTTAAAAATATCGTGAAATAACTGTGACTTTTTACAATCACATTATACATAACTACATAATCTTGTAGATTTGTAGCATTTTTTGCTGTAAATATCATTTTATTCTCTCAATATGTTTTGGTTGCTGGCCTTCGTAAAAATAAATAAAAACTCCGTGAAGTTTATAACTGCCGTTCTTTATTTTATTCAAGTTCTACATTATTCTAACTTGCATAAAATTCTTTAAGATACTCTGCTCTTGGTTTGAGAATGACTTTGTCTTTAATACTCACTACCCATCCTGGTTCTAAGCCATAAAATATTTGTCTCGGATCTTTCCGTTCGATAAGCATCTCGTAATCTGGATCATCTTCTATCTTTGGAAGCTCATAGCCGTACTTCTGAGACAAAACGAGACGCTCGTAGGAAACTTGTTGTGGATCTGCTAAATATCCTCGCGTGGACGCGCTCGAATAATATTCTAGGCAATCCATTGGTGGCAAAAGTCGACGAGGAATGGCTTCACCTAGGAAGATAATTTTATTCAGGTTGATTTAAGATTCAATTTAACTTTCAGAATCATTTATTTTAATCAATTTCCAGAGATTGATTAATCTTGAAATCAGGTGTATGTAAAAGCCTCGATAAAATATTTGTCAAATCATTGAAATCTTTGCAATCTGTGAAATCTGTGAAATCTTTGTGAAACATTTGAAACATTTTGAAATCTTTGTTAATCTGTGTGACGTATTTTTAACACTTCTAGAAACTTTTGAAATCTTTTCAAAATTTGTTTCATCTTTTGAAATCCTTGAAACCCTCATTTTAAAAAGTATTAAAAATTTTAAATTACAATAAAGTACAAAAATGTGAAAAACCTAATTTTTTGACAAAATTTGTAATTATTTTAATAATTTTATGAAAGTGTCCGAATTATAATAATAATTTGTGGTTTCTAGCAGAATTATTTTTTTAATATTCTACAATTTTTAACGATTTTTTTAAAAACAATGGAAAATTGTAAAAGTAATTCTACTAGAAACTATACGTTTATGCTAGGTTTCGGACACTTTTACTAAATTTTACAAACAATTATTCAACAAATTGATAACAAAAAATTACAATTCGCATATTATTGTACTTCATTATAATTCATTGTGAAAATAGATTTTCACTAGGAATCTTTGCGAAATTTTTAAAAACCTCGAAACCTTTTTGAATTTTATATTTCTCAAATTTTGGTTAAATCTTTTAGAAATCTTTAACATTTTTGTGAAATATACTGGATTCTTTTGAAAGCTTTAGAAATCTTTGAAATCTTTTTAAAATACTTGAAATTTTTTTTCAATTTCTTAAAATCTTTTTTAAATCTTTGAAATTTTTGTGAAATATCCTAAATTTTTTGAAATCCTCTGGAATCTTTTGAAATGTTTGAACTCTTTGTGAATCCTTTGAAATCTTTTCAAATTCCTCGAAACCTTTCTGAATTCCTTGAAATCTTTCTGAAATCTTTGACATTTGAAATCTTTGCGACATATTTGTGAAACATTTTGAAACCTTCTGAATTCTTTTGAAATCTTTGAAATTTTTCTGAATTACTTGAAATCTTTTTAAATCTCTGTGAAATCTTTACAAATTTTGTGAAATATTTTGAAATCTTTGAAATACATGCGAAAATGTTTGAAATGTTCTACATTATTTTTAAATCCTTTAAAATCTTTGAAGTATTGTGAAACCTTTTTGAAATATTTGAAATTTTTCTGAATTCCTTGAAATATTGGTAAAATCTTTGAAATGCTCGTGTATCTTTTGAAATATTCCGAATTCTTGTGAAATCTTTATAAAGTCTTTGGAATCATTGGTTGCAATATTTGTGAAAAATGTTAAAATGTTCTAAATTCTTTTGATATCCTTTGAAATATTTTTAAATCTATAGAGTTTTTGTGAAATCTATTTGAAACCTTTCTGAATTCTTTAAAATCTTTCTGAAATCTTTGAAATTTTGTGAAATCTTTGAAATATATGAGAAAACTTTTGAAATGTTATACATTCTCTTAAAATCCTTTGAAATCTTTGAGAAACCTTTTTGAAATGTTTGAAATTTTTCTGAATACCTTGAAATCTGTGTAAAATCTTTGCGAAATATTTGAAATATATGAGAAAATTTTTGAAACGTTCTACATTCTTTTGAAATCCTTTGAAATCTTTGCAGTCTTTAAGAACCTTTTTGAAATCTTTGAAATCTTTTAAGTCTTTGTGAAATCTTTTTGAAATCTGTTTGCATTCCTTGAAATCTTTGTAAAATCTTTGAAATTTTCGTTTATCCTTTGAAATATTCCGAATTCTTTGGAAATCTTTATTAAGTCTTTGAAATCATTCTGAAATCTCTAAAATCTTTTGAGAAATATTTTGAAATGTTCTAAATTCTTTTGATATGCTTTAAAATATTTTTAAATCTTTAAAGTCTTTGTGAAATCTTTTTGAAATATTTGACCATTTTTTGAATTCCTTAAAATCTTAGTTAAATCTTTTGAAATTTTTTGAAATATTTGAAATTTTTTCTAAATTCCTTGAAATCTTTGTGAAGTATAATGTCTTTCTGAAATCTTTGACATCCTTGTGAAATCTTTGAAATTTTTGTGAAATATTTGAAATTTTTGTAAAGTCTTTGGAATCTTTGCAAAATATTTAAAGTTTTTGTGAAATCTTCTGCATTATTTTGAAATCGTTGAAGCCTTTGTAAAATCTTAAGTCTTTGTGAAATTTTAAAGTGTTCGAAATCTTTCTGAAACATTAAAGACTTTGTAAGACCTTTGAAGTCTGTGAAATTTTTGAAATATTTGAAATTGTTCTCAAATCTTTGAAATCTTTGTAAAATCTTAAAATCTGGTGCAGTTAAAAGTCGAATTGTTAACCGCTTGATAAATTTATTTGATATAACGCACCTCTATTGAAAAATTGTTCCACATTAATCATACATTGTAGACTATTGAGATCGTAAAAAGCAGTTGTTATGGTCCCACCGTTTTTTTCAATGGCAGCAATCACTGGCTCACTGGCCCACTGCACTTCGATGTTTACTTTTGCGCTAAATATGCTCATTCCCTTGAATATATCAAATGTATTTAATATTCAATATAATAAAATTTCCAACAAGGCTATTTAAATGTATACTCACCTCATCTGTGAGATGTATGCCTGCCTGTCTCATATCAGGTTCGAGTCTATAGAGACCCGTATTCATGACGGCTGTGAGGTCAATGGGTTTAGTTGGATCTAATCTATTCGTATCAATCATCTTTTGCAGATTGAACAACGATATTGGCGGGTATTCTCTTCTTAAACTGCAAACATACAAATTAAATTATTTCAAGTATTCTTACAAAAGAATATATATTTAAAAACAAAGTTTAATTAATTATATAATTAAATAATAAAAAGTAATTACTGATGGCCTTTATAATAGGGTTCCCTTCCAAATCTCATGTAGAATGGATTATTTCCAGTTTCGTATCCAGGTCGCATATAATTTTGTCGAGCTAAGGAACCTTTGTTTCCTGCACCATGTTTGTCTCCTCCATGTTGGCCCCTTCCTCTCTTATTCTTGAATTCAAATAAAATTATTTAATTATTATTGTGCTAAAATAATTTGTTTACAATTTGAAGTCCAAAATTGCGATTAAAGTTCGTAAATAATATGAGGATTTCTCTAGTTTCAGAGAATAAATGAAAAATCTGTAATTCTGCATACTATGAATGCTCTGCAACATTTCTACAATGGTTTTGAAGCAATCAAATATATAGAAATAACATTTGATAACAAAATCCAAAAGTTCAACAGTTTTAAACTTAAATTTATTATTTGAATTAAAACCAAACTTATTGGTTTTAAATGTTTTAAAAAGCAGCATTTAAAATTCAGGAACTAATAATTATTTTTAATTTCAATCGCTTGAGCTTGTACCTTTTTAGTCATGAATTTGCAGTGGTATAAATGTTTTTTGAGAGCAACGAAAGAAATTGTTCAAATGTTTTTGTAAAAACCAAATTAAAAAGCTTTAAAATTTTAATTCTCACGAAAAATGTAATAGTTGATATTTCGTTCAAAAAAGACGAATTCTTAACAAAATAGTTTAATTTTTTATGAAAATATTTTCATTTTCAACTTAACAGGCGATTAATAAATGGTTGAATTTTCAAGAATATAATTAAATTTTTAACCTAGAACACTTAAATTCTCAATAAAATAGTTTAATTTTTCACTAAAAATAATACATTTTGAACCAACAATTAAAAAGTTTCATTTTCAAGCAGAGAGATACGGGAATTTTCAATTAAATATTTTAATATTCAATACAGAAGATGAATTCTTCACTAAAATTATGTATCTTCAACCAAAAAATAAATGTTTAATAAAGTAGTTGAATGTAACCAAAAAATACGAATTTTCAATAAAATAGTTAAATTCACAACTAAAACAGATTAATTTGCAACCAAACAGTTGCACTTAAAAAAAAATGAAGCTTCTACCCAAAGAGATGAATTTTCAATAAAAGTGTTAAATTTTTATACAAAAAAGATTTTTCAGTCAAGAAAGAAAAACAATTGTTGAATTCTATACAAAACAGTCGAGCTTCTAACCCGAAAATATCAATTTTAAATAAAAGAAAAGTTCATTTTCAACGAAGCAGTTGAATATTATACAAAAATAATTAAATCTTCAAACCAAAAAGGCGAATTTTCAACAGAACAGTTATATTTTCGAACGAAAAAAACGATTTTTAAAACAAAAACTTTAAATATTTCACAAAAACACAAAATTTTTAACTAAAAAGGTACATTTTCAACCAAGAAGATTAATATTCTACACAAAAAATAAGGAATTTTCATAAAAACACATGCATTTTAAATACTGTAGTTCAATTTTTAACTTAAAAAAATTATATTTCAACAAAAAATTTAAATTTTATATTTCAACATGAGAAATGAACGAATTTTAAACGAAACATTTAAATATTCAATCCAAGACATGAATTTCTCACTAAAATTATGTATCTTCAACAAAAAAAAAATGACAAAGTAGTTTGACTATCAACCAAGTAGTTGGATTTTCAACAAAAAAATATGAATTCTCAACCAAAAATGTAATACTTGACATTTCAACCATTTCAACCAAAGAAGATTTTACTTTTAAATAAAAGACAGTTGAATTTAATCATAAAAGATGAATTTTCAACAAAATAGTTGAATCTTCAACCAAAACAGATTAATTTTGAACCAGTTGCATTTTAAACCAAAATAAAATGAAATCTCTACCGAAAGAGATGAATTTTCATTTAAAAAGTGTTGAATTTCAAACAAACAAGGATTTTTGAGTCAATAAAGAAAAATAATTCTATAATTCTCTGCAAAACAATTGACTTTTCAACCAAAAAGGACGATTTTTGATCAAGTTTCTACAAATTAATTGAATGTTTAATAAAAAGATGAATTTTCAACAAAGAAGATTGATGTTCCAGAAAAAGACGAATTTGCATCAAAACACATGAATTTTTGATGAAACAGTTGGATTTTCCACAAAAAAAGATTAATTTTCAATCAAAAATTAAAAGGTTTAATTTTCAACCAGAAAAATAAACTTTTCTACAAAAATAATAAAATTTTCAACCCAAAAAAAAGAATTTTCAACAACATAATTAAATTAAATATTAATCAATATAATATTATTTAGTATATAGTTTCACGAAATGGCTTCACGTTAGCGTGAAATTTAATAACAAAATCAAAAACTTTAAATCCCTGAAATCAAGGAAAAATTGAACAACAAAATAGTTACGAAAACCCTATTCATTTGACAAATTTTACATAAGTTATTATTATAAATATATCAAATAGAGTTTCTTTACAGTAATCGCATGTTAGAATGATAAAATCATACCTTTTTTACTGCTCCAGGATGATTTTTAAGATTTGATATACAGACTCTCGGAAGGGCTCTCAGCATTTGGAAAGCCAATTCCCGGCCATGTTTTGCGACGGTTCCAGCCATTATACTTATTATTTATATACAGACGTTCTTTGAAAAATGCGTACACTATTACCTTTTCAACAATTTAACGTATAAAACAATTTTATTTCATATTTTTTCCGAACGAAATTTACCACTTCGTTCACGACATAACCTAAAAGATAAGGTTATGTTCGTTATGTTCCTGTCTAACAGAGGTTCTCAACACTCTTCCTGAATTTTATTATGGTTCTCAACTTTTTATTTAGCCTTAATTTTGATACGAAACAGCTGATTAAGTGACCAACAGACAAGAACAAATTATGTTAGCTGTCAACCAGATTCGACAGATTTAAATTGTTTCAAAATGCCCTGACAGTGCCCTTAAAAAAACTTTGACATAATCCTGTCAGTGCACGTTAAAAAAGAATACATTTTTTTAAAAATAAAAAGTTAATCAAGATTCGTTGAAATGAATAACGATGAAATTTCTGAGGACGTTTACCACCACGATTTTACAACTGCCACCGAATGGGAAGTATTTATTGCTCGAATAGAAGAAATTATGCATGAATGGAAACTCCCGCATTTACCCCTTGGTCCTCCCTTGAAAGCAGGTGATTTTGTTAACTTGTCGTGGCAAGAAACGTCGGAGAATTTGAACTTTGCAGGTTAGTTTTTTGTTATTGGACTCTTCAATATATCTTTATTTTGCTTATGTGCTAACAAAATTTCCTCGACTGCAATGTATCAAGAAGTTACACTCAAATGCACTTTTGCAGAAGTTGAATTTATGTTGAAACACTTTAAATTGAAGACAGAAAGTAATGATTCCATTGGAGGCCTTGGAGAAGAACGTGAAGATTCTTTTACGCAGTGTCAAAAAGATATTATCAATGACTCTAATGACTTTGCTCAAGTGAGTGGGAATCATGTGGAAATAGCTCGATTCTATGGAGTTAGAGAATTTCTGATTTTAGTACCATCCAAACGAAGTCCAATACAAGATGAAACGAAAATTAAAATCTTGCTTAGTTCTCTCACCATCGCAGCAAGCAATGCAAACTGGTAACTATTATTGAAAAGACATAATTTTTAAGGCTGTATCTAGTCGTCCCGAAAAATGGGGGAACGTGGAAAAGGGTATGGGCTAGTCGTCCCGAATTTCCGGGACGAATAGCCAAGCGTATGAAAAATATTGGACTAGTCATCCTGAATTTCGGGACGACGAGACACTTCGAATTTTTAATGCAGACAAAATTAAAATACATACTTGAGCAGAATTCACGATCTTTCCCCTATTTCCATCTTTACTCACCTTTTTAAAAAAGAATTCCCCTTTTTATCAAATTTCACCCTTTCCTCGTTTTTGCGCCAAAATGCGAACTAAATACAACCCCATCAGAAAATACTCTTTTTAGTTAAAATTTAATTATGTATGATTAAGAAGTCTGCTATTATATTTTTGGTTCTGAGTTCATCACTTTTGTTTAAAAATTCTACTATTTCGTTGAAAGTTTAATTGTTTTGTTGAAAATTCAGCTATTTTGTTTCACAGTTTTATTTTATTTTATCGAAAATTCAGCTGTTTTGCTAAAAATTCTTCTTTTTTTGTTGAAAGTTTTTTTTTCTGATTCGCGAATTCAATTATTAGGTTGGAAGTGCAACCGTTTTTAGTTAGAGGTTAATATTTTTAGTTTTAGAATTCGATCATTTGGTTTAAAATTCATATTTGTATGTAGGTTCAAAATTCGCGTATTTGGTCAAAAATTCAACTATTTTGTTGAAAATTTAATTATTCTGTTAAAAATTCAACAATTTTGTTCAAAAGTTTTATTTTATTTTATCGAAAATTCAGCTCTTTGCTAAAAATTCGTCTTTTTTTATAGAAAATTCGTTATTTTTGGTTGAAAATTCAACTGTTTTATGATAAATTCGGCCTTTGGGATTCATAATTCAATTATTTGATTGAAAATGCAACTGTTTTTAGTTATAGGTTAATATTTTTAATTTAAAATTCGATCATTTGGTTTAAAATTTTGTTAAAAATTTAATTACCTCTTTTGTTGAAAATTTAACTATTTTGGTTAAAAGTTTTATCACAAATTCAGGTGTTTTTCTAAAAATTCGTCTTTTATAGAAATTTTTTTTTTTTTTAATTTAAAAATTCAACTATCTTCTGAAAATTTTGGAATTTTGGCTTGGAAATTCAATTATTTGGTTGAAAATGCAGTCGTTTTTAGTTAAATGTTAATATTTTTATTCTTAAAATTAGATCATTTGGTTTAAAATTCATCTTTATATGTAGGTTCAAAATTAAACTATTTTGTTGAAAATTTAATTATTTTGTTGTCTTTTCTGTTTAAAATTCAACTGCTTTCCGAAAAATTCGAATATTTGAAAATGCAATTAGTTGGTTGAAAAAGCAACCGTTTTTAGTTGAAGGTTAATTTTTTTAGTTTGAAAATTCAATCTTTTAGTTGAAAATTCATCTTTGTATGGAGGTGGAGAATTCACGTGCTTAGTTAAAAATTCAACTATTCGGGTTGAACATTCAACTGTCTTCTAGATCTGAAAAATTCGGATTTTTGACTTAAAAATGTTTCTATTAGTGTTATTGTACACTTATTTTTTTTTTGCAGAAAAGTTTACTATTATATTTTTTGTTTTGAATTCATCTTGTTTGTTTAAAAATTCTCTTATTTGCTTGAAAATTCATCTTTGGAGCTTGGAAATTCAACTATATTTGGTTGAAAAACTATCTTCCTTGATTGAAAATGGATTTTTTTGTTGAAACTTCATTTATTTTTGATTTAAAATTAAAATCGTTGTTGAGAATGTATATTTTTTGTTGAAGATTTATCTCTGGCTGAAAATTCATGTGTTATGTTGCCAATTTTTTTTATGTTAAATGTTTTTTTATGTTCAAAAATTTTTTTCAACTCAAAATTTAATATTTGAATTGATGAAATTTTGTTCTTTTTGTTTAAATTCAACTGCTTTTTATTAAAAATTAAATTTTTTGTTTGAAATATCAACTGTTATATTTTTCATGGAGAACTCATCTTTTTTGCTTGAAACTTCAACCACTTAGTTGTAAATTTTTTTTCTTGTGTTTGAAAATTAGATTTTGGAACTGAAAATTCAACTGTTCCATTTTTTGTTGAATATTTATGTTTTTTATTCTAAACTTCAATTATTTAGATGAAAATTTAGCTTGTTTAGTTGAAAATTGAACTATTTGGTTTAAAATTCATATACTTTGTTGAAAGTTCGTCTTTTTTGGTTGAAAGTTTAAATATTTGGTTAAAAATTCTCTTATACTTGTTTAGAATTTTACTACTTTGTTTAAAAGTCATCTTACTTTATCAAAAATTCAAATGTTCTGCTGAAAATTCATCTTTTTAGATAGAAAATTCGTCTTTTTTTGTTGAGAATTCAACTATTCGGGCTGAACGTTCAACTGTCTTCTAAAAAAATCATCTTTTTGGCTGGGAAACTTTTCAGATAGTGTTAGTGTACTCTTGGTCTTCTTTTTTTTTTTTGGAAAAAAGTCTA
>JAUELO010000348.1:300164-312129 GCA_032357855.1 Amphibolips quercusostensackenii
ATTATATATATATATGTATTATAAATATGTAATATTTCAAATTAAAAGCCTAGAAAGTTCTACATTTTTAGACTTAAAAGTTCAAAAATTCTTCAGTTTCAATTTCTAATCCTAAAAATTGTAATCTTCAGCTTGAAGCCATCGAAGTAAGTTTTAAGTTTAAAGCGTTCAAAATGGAATAATTTAAAATTTAAATCCTTCGAAATTTAACAATATTTCGAATTGAAAACGTGGAAATTTAATAATTTTTAAATTTAAATATTCAAAAATTGTTTAGTTTTCAATTTTTAATTTTCAAAATTGTAATTTTTAGATTAAACTATTTAAAAGATTTACATTTTAAATTATACGACAATAAATATACCTTTAATAGACACTGTACATTAACATTTTAAATTATTTCATTTGAATAATGCGCTGGATTTAAAAACGTTTAATTTGAAATGTTAAAATTTGTCAACTTTCAATGTTGACTCCTGGAATCTTTATGTTTAGAGGCCTTAAAACAAAATGTTGTAATTTTTTATGCAATTTTAAATTGTTTAGTTTTAGATCTTGAATTATAAAATTTGAATCATCGAAAAAAGTTTAGCAAACTTGGAAAAAATCGCGCAATGTCCGGACATTTTTTCCGTGATTTGAGATTTAAGTCTTTAAGTGTGGTCCCTCTGACATTCGCGAAAACCTGTAATTCAAAATGGTTGAATTGTAAATTTGAGTCTGTCAAAAATTTATTTACAAATTTCAACTTTAATTTGGCTAAATCAGGGCGTCCATGGGTCAGGCAAAACCAGGAAATCAGGAAAATATTACAAGATTAAGTTTCTGGTCTTTGAATATTAATGGTCTGGGAAAATGAAAAATATCTGGGAAAATTAGGAAATTTTGAAAATGAAGTTTTGCTGACACCCTGATATAATATTCTTGCTACTAATTTGTTTTCTTTGCATTTCTATTTTTTAATTTTTTGCAGTTTCATCCTCCTGACGATTATACTTTTAATTAAAAATGTTATTATTTGGTTAAAAATTTAACCATTTTGTTAAAAAGTAATTTTTTTACTTGAAAATTTAACTATTTTGGTAGAAAATTAATGTTAAAAATTCATATTTTGTTGTTGAAAACTCAACTGAAATCTTTCTTAGTTCAAAATTCCACTATTTTATGAAAAATTCGTCTTTCTGGTTTCAAAATTCATCTATTTTAGTAGAAATTTGTTTATTGTTTGGATGTAAATGCAACTGTTTGATTGAAAATTAATCTTCTCAGATTAAGGATTCAACTGTTTTGTTGAAAATTCGTCATTTTTGTCTGAATTTAAGTGGTTCTTATTTAAAATTAAAGTCTCTTTTTGTTGAAGTATCTACTATCACATTATTCGTTGAAAATTCATTTTTTTCTACATTGAACTGCTTGTTTTCAGGTTGAACCAATTTGTTAAAAACTCTGTTTTTTGTTAACGATTTATCATTTTAGTAGAAAATTAATGTTTTCTTTTTTCCAGCTAAAAATTAATTTTTAAACTAACAATTTAACTATTCTAGTTGAACATTCGTCATTTTAATTAAAATTTCATCTTTTTGGTTGAAAACTAAATGTTTTTTACTGAAAATTTAACTTTTCCATTTTAGCCTGAAAATTGTTCTTTCTAGTTAAAAATTCATTTAATTGTTTAAAGACTCATGTATTTTGTTGAAAATTCGTCTTTTTTTGTGAAAAATCAATTGTTTCAGTTGAAAATTAAAAAAAAAAAAATTTTTATTTTAAAATTCATCTCTTGTTAGAAATTTCTTGTTTTTTGGTTTAAATATAATCTATTACATTTTATGTTGAGAATTTATTTTTTTGTTTAAAAGTTGAACTATTTGTATAAAAATTTAATTATTTTGTTAAACATTTAATTTATTTGTTGAACATTAGTTACTTTTACTAACAATTTAACTTTTCCATTTTTTTTTGAAAATTATTATTTTTCAGGAAAATTTAACTACAATATAATTGTTTGAAAGTTGAGAAATTTTGTTAAAAATTCGTCTTTTTTGGTAGAAAATTAATTTTCTTTGTTGAAAATTCGTCTTTTTGATTTTAAAATTCATATCCTTTGGTAGAAGTTTCATCTTTTTTTGGTTGAAATATTAACTGTTACATTTTTTGTTGAAAATTCATCTTTGTAGGCTGAAAATTGAACTATGTGGTTAAGAATTTAAGTATTTTTTTGAGCATTCAATTATTTTGTTGAAAATTCAGCTTTTTGGTTGAAAATTTAACTATTCTGTTAAATTTTTTTTTTTTTGTATCAACTATTACATTTCTTTTTGACAATTCCTCTATTTGTTGAAAATTCAACTTTTCGAGTTAATAATTCAACTGTCTTATGATAAATTCGAGCATTTGGTTAAAAACTCAAATATTTGGTTAAAAATTGATCTACTTTATTGGAAATTCAATTATTTAAAAAAAAATTCAGCTATTTTGTTGCAGTAATCTTTTTTGGTCGAAAATTCAACTGTGTTGTTGAAAATTCGTCCTTTTGGATTGAAAATTTTTCTTCTATTGTAGAGAAGTCATCCTCTTTAGTTGAAATAAATAAATAACTTAGAAATTTTCAAATTTCAACCTGAAATATTGTTTTATTCCATTTATAGAAGATTGTACGTTTAAAATGTTGCAAGATTAAAATGCTGTATTTGGAATATTAATGATCAAAGAAAATGAAAAATTGTTCAGGGAAAAGTCAAGGAATTTTGAAAATAAAGTTTTTCAGCCACCCTGGTAAAATTCACTTATAACCAATAGTATTGAGATTATATTGAACAGGTACGGAATATATAACATTAAAAAGTGAAAAGGTGAAAATATCTTTGTTATAGGTCTGATAATGACTTTCCTTTTCAAGAGCTTTCAGTTTCAAGGAAAACGGTAATAGAGATTACACGGATGGAAGAAGTTATCGATATCAAGGCTATAGAATATGATTGAGTGCCCCAAGTTCGGTGTATAATCAATTCGCATTGGTGCGCATTGTACAAGGCTTGTATTTTGCATGATTTATAAATGAGATCTCTCATAGTTATTGCAAAGCTCTCTTTCCCACGATATACACTGCTTTTGTTTTTACAAACAAGCTCGAATTTCTTGAAACATGCAAAGCCATTCAACACTTAATACCATTTCTTGTTGCGACGGTTGCGAGTACGCGTAAGGTGTACAATTTACAATCTATGGCATGAAATTCGCTTTAAACGTATTGTATCATCTGAAAAAAATTAGTAACATAGGAAATAACCCTTCACTCAATTGTGGTCTATATAGTGCGATATTCCTGTTAAAATAATCTATCTAATTGCAATAAATCAAATATTAATCAATTATTACAAAGAATCTATGAACTGATAAAATGAACAACAGATTTCATGCTTGTTCCCGTCTTCCCTTCTTTTCCATATTTTCTCGACTTTTCGCAAAATGCGAATTAAGCAGTCTACTATTATACTTTGGGTTGACAATTTATCTCTTTTGATTATAAACTCCACTTTCTGGTTTAAAATTGAAATATTTTGTTAAAAATTCAAATATTTTGTTAAAAAGTCCCCTTTTTAGTAAAAATTGAATTACTTGGTTGAAATTTGAACTGTTATGTCAAAAATTCATTTCATTGGTTGAAGATTTTATTATTTGGTTGAAAATTCCTTCGTTTTTTTTGTTTGGAAATTAATTTTTCTAACTGAAAATTTAACCTTTTCATTTTTGCACGAAAATTGATCAGTTTAAGTTGAAAATTCAACTACGTGTGTAAAAGTTGAACTACTTTGTTAAAAATTTTTTTTTCAAGAGTCACCTTTTTGGTTGGAAATTTGGTTGAAAATTCGACTTTTTTGACAAAAAATTATCTTCCTGGTTGAAATTTCTTTTTTTTTTATTTAAAAATTGAAATACTTGGTTGATTGTTTAACTTCTTAGTTAAATGTTCATTTCATTGGTCAAATATTTAACTATATTGTTGAAAATTTGTTTTTTTAGTTCAAAATTAATTTTTTTAATGGAGAATTGAACTATTTTATTTTTGGTTGAAAATTCAGCTATTAAATGTTGAATTGAGAATTCAACATCTGATACAAAATAAAATTTTTTAACTGAAAATTTTAGTACCCATTTTTTTTGGTTAAAAATTCAACTGATTGGTTGACAGTTAAACTATTTTTAAAAAAATTAATTTTATTAATTAAATATTCTTCTCTTTGGTTAAAAATTAATTTTTTGATCGAAAATGCAATTGTTTGAGAGGGTTCTCTTTTTTAGCTTGCGAATTCAAATATTTTGTTAGAAATTCATCTTCTTGGGTTCAAAATTCTATTATTTTGGTAGAAAATTCATATATTTGGTTGAAAATTAATTTTTGGTGGAAGATTTAACTGTTTGGCAGAGAATTTTTCTTTTTTTTGGCTTGCAAATTCAGCTCTTTTTTACAAATCTTATCTTTTTTTTGTTAAAAACTTCAATATTTGAAAATTTAACTTTTTGGTTGAAAATTATTTAAATTTTTGGTTGATAATTAATTGTTGTTTGAATTCAAAAAGTTTGTTAAAAATTTATCTTTGCAGGTTGAAAACTCTACTATTTGGTAAAAATTTAAGTATTTTGTTAAAAATTTGTCTTTTCAGATTAAAAATTCATCTTATTTGGTAGAAAAGTTCTTAGTTGGCAGTTCATCTTTCTTGGTTGAAAATACAACTATTTGGTTAAAATTGTATCTTTGTTGGTTGGAAATTCCAGCCTAATTATAATTTTATAATAAGGATTAGATTATTTTGACCACTATTAGACGCAAATTCAGCAACATTTCGTTACGTATGTAACTAAGTTCAATCCCAAACTAAAATCAACTATCCTAATTTTTAATACTTTTTCTGCATATGAGTTAAAGTAAAAATAGCATGATAAAATTGAATAAGCCTTTCATTTAATTCTGCAACCGCAAAGACTACATCAAACTTGGCTATTTTCTATGGCCACTTCGTCATTATATTCAATTAAATAATCTACGTAGGAAATAACGGAAGTAGCAAATATAGGTAAATGTCAGATATATCATAATGAGCACAAATTATGATATAATTATAACTGACCTAAGTGAGTAGATTGTGATCGCTAGAATTTAAAAAAGTGCGCGCAACGCGTAATCGCAGGGATCGTTAGCCGCTGAATTAAACTGAATGCACAAGTTTGTTCGTGTTTTTTTCTTTGGATTAATCAGTTAGTGTAACGTGGCGGTCATGTAATCAACTTTTCGCCCACTTAACAGGTGTTCGCTCTACTTGCAGTAGAGATACAACGGAACATCCGTCTCTCCATCTTTCATGGAGAAATGCATGGAATATACAACAACAATAGAAAAGTAGCAGGTATCTGTCCTGGCGTTCTAAAGGAAAGCGAGCTTTAGCCATGCGTAACGGGATGGAACGTCTTTTTTTGCCAAATTATTAATTCGCAATTTACATGCAAAATTCTCACATCTTCGTCACGTTCTTTCACGCTTTTCAGAGGATGTTCCGGCGAATGAGAAAGTTGTATAAAGAATTTTTTTGCAGTTAAGAAAACTTAACGATTTTTCCATAAAAAGTAATATATATGTGTGTGAGTATAAAAAAGGTGCAAAAATACCAAGGGGAAAAATTCTTAATTGATTGGAGGAGATACCGAAAAAAGTCTTACTTTTTTACAGCCTTACTTTTCTGATGTCTTAAACTTAGTCGATTTTTTTTTGTCTTAAAACTTAATTGAAGCCCTTTTCAGGAATCACGGTCGTCTTTTTGTATTAAAATTCAATAATGTGGGGGAATTTTTTTATCTTTTTTGGGTAAAAAATAAACTATTTTGTTAAAAATTTGTCTTTTTTGATGAATTTAACTATTTTTTATTTACAATATTTTGTGGCGCAAATTACAACTATTACATTTTTCATTAAGAATTTATCTTTTTTGGTTGAGAATTGAACATTTTTGTAGAAGTATTTGTAGAACTATTTTGTTAAAATTTTGGAACATTTGGTTGAAAATGAAATTTTTTGTTGAACATTCATATTTTCGGGTTGAAAATTCAACTGAATTGCAGAAAATTCGAAAATTCAACTGTTTGTAGTAAATTTGTGTTTTTTGTTTGAAAATTCAACAGTTTAGTCGAAAAGTCAACTATCATACTGAAAACTCGTCTTCTTTGGACGAATATAATTGTTTTTTTATTTGAAATTAAATCTTTTTTGATAGAAAATAATTCTTCTTGATTGAAAATAATTCTTTTTGTTTAAAAATTCAACTATTTGGTTTAAAATTCACCTGTTTCGTTTATAATGCAATATTTTTGTTTAAAATATTAGGAATTTGAAGCGTTTTAATTTGAATTTAATTTTATCACCTACGTTAATTTTATTTAAAAGATTTTTTCCCTGTATTTTTTTAAAAAATCTTTTTAATTTTTTTTTCTTATAAAACATTTTGGCCTGTGAAGCCTGTTATCTCCAGAAAGATATTTTGGATTTGCAGCTACAGAATTGATTTATCTTTCACGTTTCGTTTCTCAATTGAATCTTTAGGGATTGCTTCGCTGTCGCCGATTTCTTTCAAATCTACAAGATCAGGAAATAAATTGCTTGGCAAGTAGTGACAATTCTTATCATCGAAAAAAATCTGTTTCAAAGCATCTTGTTTTCAAATGGCTTGAATTTAAGGGATGAAAGGGAAAATAGAAGGCGGACTGTGATGCCTGGCCTATTTCTTTCAAAACCAAGGCCGTCACAGTAAAGAGTAAAACAGAATACTAAAAATTAATTACACTTTAAAATTGATTTGGATTAAATTTTAAAAAATTGTACTTAATATCATATCACTTTTAAGGTGTAACGCTTCTCAGTATTTTTTTTCACTTGTGTCTCTTTAAAGAAAACATTTTATTTTCTTGCAAGAGTTGAAAAAGCACATTTTCTTTTCTTCTTTTAAGATCAGTATTTTTCTACACATTCTATTTACGAACCTTGAGATTTTAAATCATTTTATTTTTCATAAGTTTTTGAGTTTTAACAAAAAAGTGCAACATTCAAAGAACTTCTGTGGCAGTTGAAGAAGATACTTAACATGTGTTTCGTTACACAAAAAAAAATTTTGAATGCAGAAAATCAGTCTTGTTTTAAGACAAAGAGGTCTTGTTTTCAGAATTAAGGAAACGAAATTCTGAATAGCTATTTTTTACATTAAGTGCGAACAATTGAAGTAATATATTCAATTTATATTTACCACATTTTTGTGGTTGAAATCGTTTCTTGAGGTTGCATTGATCAATCGATTGGTTTGATGTTCTGATGATCATATGAATCTCGAAAGCGAAAATTTCACTTCCGCAAAAAAATATGTAAATAAAGGAATGATATTTTTGTTCATGTGCGAGAACTGATTGCATTAAACGATTATTTATGGATAATGCATATGTATTTAAAACTCAACAGCATTTGAAACAAACTGGAATAATCTTCTACAAATTATAGATGTGTATGTATTATCACATATACAATAATAGCCTTGAACTATAATTTTATAGGATAAAAAAAAAGTATGAGACTAAATTTCACTTTTCTCTGCAGGCACGTTACGGGTGTTTTGTAAGTGGCGATTGTAGACTGATGACCGATTATCTTGACATCAACGAAAAAATAATTTTCACCTCGCCTTTAAAATAACGTAACACGTATCAGCGTAGATCAAATGGTTTTAATGAAATTCCGAACTAAAAAAGATCTGATGTCATCCATTTGGCTCCCATAGACGTATCAAGGCGATCCGAAAAAGAGAAATTTAAATTATAAACAGTAAATGCCTATTACGTACATTTAACTTCCTATTTGCACGTAAGCGTTATTACGTTATCATTTTTTGCTATATACATAGTTACATTTCTATTAGCATTTACTTTTTTATTTTCCATTAACTTTGTATATTGTTAATTATTAACACTATTAATTACCTAATTTCCGAAGAGAAAATTGTTTATATATTGCTACTAAAATAATTTTTTAATATAAAAAATGTCTCTTTTAACCAAAATTCCCGTAGATCAAAGTTCATTGCGTTTTTGTTCTAAGTTTACTCTCTAAAAATGATCGGATTTTAATGAGTAAGCAGTCATTTTGTTCATTAAATAATGTTTGAAGACTTCACCATCTTATTATTCAAAACTAACATCTCATTTCTAACTATAATCTGAAAATGATATAAATTTAAATAAATTTTTGCAACAAATAGCTATAGTTAGAAACTGAAACATTGATTTGTCATGTTTTATTCTGAAACAGGAGGTAAAGAGTCTATAAATAAGTGCGGAAGTATTTCACGTTTTTCATGATGAAATAAACGCCATTAAACGAGGAGATTATTATATTTTACTGATGAAATATTTGCCTTGAATATTTTTACTTTCCGGTTTATGATCATAAATTTCGTGAATTCGATTCGATTTTTGATTGCGAAAGGATTGCGTAAACTATAGGTAGTATTTATGTAGCATTCGCGTGTTGAAGTATTGCTCTACACAAAACTGAAATTAAAGAACAAATGTGCAATTCGTGTTTTCAATTTTATTTCTTGCAGTCATTATTAGTATTTGTAGCATGTTACAATTACTGCAAACAAAGGGTGTCTCAAAATTCACACAAGAAGTAATTTTGATAGAGAACACAGGTTTTTAATTAAAAATTGTAATTTTTTTATTGATTTATAAGGTATACAGTATAGGTTTATAATAATGATAATAACTCTGAACTCTCAGCTGTCACACGCTGTATTTTTTTTGTTGGCAATACTTAACCGCACAAATCGCGAAAAATTCAAATCTGGCGTGAGTTTTGGGACACCCTTCAGTTCTCTGTAGTCCACTAGTTTATCTTCCGAGCACATAAAATCTAAAACAACAAGTTTATTAATCGAACGCTACGAATTCAAATTAATTGAGTCTGAAAACTTCAATTTTAAATACTTCCATTCCTAAGTCATTAGATTTGTAAAATTCTACAAATAGGAAAATTAAATAATCAGTTTTGTGAAATTATAAGTGCTTTAGTTTTGTAGCTGCTCAATTATAGTTTATAGTCTTCCTCATTTGAAGTTGTACAATTACAAGTGTTTTTGATTTTATTATATTTTCACGATTCGGATTCAATTATTAAACTGGAATCATCTATATTTTACATAGCTGATTTCTTAATGCCCAACATTTTGTACTCGCGCTCTCAATTAAACATGATTTAACTCGTAATACTTTAATCTTGAAGCTTTAAGCGATGCTGCTTTAAATCTAAATTTGTTGATTTAAAAAAAATATATGTATGGCAAATATCACTTACTAGGTATTTCCGTTGGGAAGCAGAATTTCGCATGAAATGGAAAATAATTTTTAAGGCTTCAATATAAAAAATGTTAATTTGCATCAGTTAATTGAAAGTTGCTTTGAAAATCATATATGTTTCCAATGTTTCAAATTTAATATATTCAATTTCAACGCTTTAATTTAAAATTATTTTGAAACGTTTATGAAAATTTAGTCCATTTCCAGATAATCTAAATTTAAATTTTGTAATTTTGATCCCGTCAGCTTGAAAAAATGGTTAATTGAGAAGGATACAAACTTTAAAAAAAAAAACCTTTAGAATTTCGAATCGCTTGAGTATTCATCAGAAGTTACCTGAATTAACTTGCAATAATTTCTATCTTATGATATTTAACTGCGCTATAATCTAATATTTAAAATTACCTAATGCTTAAAAATTTCTCCAATTAATCATTCGTTTGGCAATAAGTTTTAGAAAGTATAGCTATTATAATGATTATTAACGAAAGTCAAATTTGGACAAAAGGACGAGTTACTCTAATACCTCTAATCTAATACGTCATGAGCATGACCATGTTACATAAGACAAGCAGGTGGTCGACAGCATCGTGACAGCGACATGAAGGTCAAGACCCCCTGAGAATAGCAATCGCTTTCCCATGACGAATGGGACGTAAATCATGTTTGGATCTTTGGTACTTATCGTTTTATCCTTTATGGGAAACATACGCATTGATATAGTGATTTAACCAATGTAGCATGTACCTTAGAAACCATAATGATGACCCCTGTAGACAGTCGAATGGCAAGATACTTTCAAATCTGATTATTCTGATTATCAGCGTGACGCTGGGCCGAAGCTAATTGCTAAGCTTCAAAGGCAACTATGTCTAACGTGAACACAAAGGGCGCGCCCGTAATCTGTAATTGAAAGGTGCAACGCCAAACGCGATTGAGTAATCGTAATGTTGTCAGGGAGCGAATTCATACGACAGATATGATACAAATCAATATTCAAAATTCATTTTTTTCCTGCAAACATATGGGTGGTCCAAAAAGTATTTTCTTCGAAATTTCAAAGTGCTTTTTGATTTCCTTAATCTGTAGGACAAATAACCAAGACTGACACTTGGATGATTACAAAATTTCGAACAGGGAAGTTAAGAAGTTGAGGTTCCGGATTTAGTAACCGGTTGGTTATAATGTGTTTTTCTAAGAAAATGTTTGGATCAATTTTACCAACGTTTCAAAATGATTGAAACTGATTTGGAACAGGCTTTCATAAATGTTTTTAAATTCATTTGAAATTTATATTTCAGAGATTAAAGTTTTTTTTATCGTTGTGAACCATGTGCTAAATGGTTTTATACAGATGTAAACTGGCTCAAACTAGTTTGAAACTGTTTGAAGTATGCAAAACAGTTTTCCAAAATTTCAAATATAATTTTTGAATGAATGATTATAAAGGTAAAAAAATCATGAATCAACAACTGTATTAATTAAGTTTCGTGCTATTGCTTTGAAAGTGATTTTGTAAAGTAATGTGATGTCTTTCACTCACATGGTTCTATTTTTTTGACTGCTCTGAATAAACACAATGAGTGGGTTTAAGAAAGTCACGAGACTTATTGTGTTACGTGAAATTGACGTTACATATGCGAACTGTCTTTTGTGGTTACAAGACCGCGGGAATCTTAATTCATCCCAATATACTATAGAAGTCTCCGAACGAGAAAGGAAAACAATAACTAGGAAATGTGAAATATCTAGACTACTAATTATGAATTTCGAAGATATAACTTTTTTCTTCTTGCAGCATTTTACAATCCTACAAAGCTGTGTCTAATCAAGTAGATCAGATTACATGCTCGACTCCGTGTAACAAAGAATCGTAGATCATTCAGGATTTTCGAAAGTGAAATACATTTTTCCTTAAAAAAATTCCCTTCTGTCAATCTTTGACGCAACTGTTCTCGCTTCATTTAACAAGTGATAATAAGAACAAATTAAAAGAGTTTACTACTCTGTTTACAATATTTTTTGTATTGAGCAAGGTATTTTTAAGTGTTACTATTCTTAACAAAGAAAAATCAATTTTGAAATTTTTCAAACAAAAATCCTCTTCAATATTTTAAGTGTTACAGTTTAAAAATGTTCTTAATGTATTGATCTTTGAAGCTTTAAATTGAAAATGTGCTTATTAATTTATTGCTCTATTGCAATAAAATTTTAAAAGATCTTCTTAGCCGCACTAATTATATACATTTGTTTGACATAATTTACTATTATTGAAAGCCTATTCGAGCGTAGCGAGTATTTTCTCCATATAAACATAATAACAGAACAGCTACCGAGTAATTCAGCATCTCTCGAATTATAAAAATATAAAATCCCGAGAGAAAGTGATTTTAATAAAAGTCCGTTATAAATATATCTGGAAACATAAAGAGCTGAATTGCACACGTATACGTGAGAGAAAGTGTTTTCTGTGTGAAATTAAATATAGGCCTTTCGATACGGGCCTAAGTCAATCACCGGTCATTTTCTTTATAATTCTTGAATCGCGGACAACCGATTGATTCACCCTGATTAGGAA
>JAUELO010000348.1:432138-443924 GCA_032357855.1 Amphibolips quercusostensackenii
AAGTACGGACAGTCCGTACGTTTGTGTATGTTTATAACGTTGGCGAGTCTAAAAGGACGGACTTTTAGAAGGTGAAGGGGGACCTACAAAAGGGAAGGGGGCGTGGCTTGTGTCCGGACGCATAGACACTACCTATATTATACACCTATTTCTGAATTGTCTTGAATTATTTTGAAATATTTCAGGACATTTTCAAATATTCCGAGACATTTTTAACAGATTTCAATAATCTGAAGGGATTTTTAAGTCTTTAGGGAATTTTTGAAAATTATATGTAATTTTCAAGAGCTTTTTAAAGTTTAAAGGGATTTCAAAAAATTTCAAAGGATTTTAAATATTTTAGGGAATCTTAAAAGATTCCAATGAATTTTTAAAATTATTTTTATTACTAATTTAAAGGGACTTTAAAGCGCTTGAAATATTTTAGGATAAAGAATTTTCTAGAATTTCGGAAGATTTGGAACGATTTTACATGACCTGTATAATGTTTTATATATTTTAAAAGATTTCACGGAATTCGATAAGGTTCACGATGATTTAAACGATTGTAAGGGCTTTTTTTAAAGCTCTTAAGGGATTTTAATACATTTTTCGGGATTTCAGGAAATATCACGAGATTTTATAGAATGTCACGATCTATCCTGAAATCTTTAAATTTTTTGGAATTTTTTTAATTCATTTGTATTTTTCTAAATTTACTCAATTCTACTTAATTCAGTGGATTTTTTTGGTATTTCAAAAGTTTTTATTTAATTGATCCTGAGGATCAGTTGATACAATGATCAAAGGATTTGAAATATTATAAGGTATTTTTTCAAATTCCTTGGCATTTTCAAGAGCTTAAAAAAATGTCAAGAGATTTCAGAAGATTTTAAGGGATTTGAAATATTGTAGGTTATTTTAAAAGATTACAAAGAAATTTTTAATTGATTTCAGGAATTTAATGAGATTTCAAAGGATTTGAAATATTTTAGGGTATTCTAAAAGATTTCCAGTCATTTTCAAGATTTTTCTATGCTCATTTCAAAGTTACTGAATTCAATGCAGTTTTTTCATATTTTTAAATTGTTTTCAATTCATTTGATTTTTTCTTTCAAATTCACCTTGAATTTTTATGAATGTCATCGGATTCTTCTCGTTTATCTTAAATTCCTCTACATTCACTCCAATTTTACGGAAATCAATGGAATTTTTGTGATTTCAAACATTTGTTACAATTAACTTGAATTTTTCATTCAACTGGAATTGTTTTGAAGTATTATGAATTTACCCTAAATTTGTTAACCTTTGATCGAGAAAACAGTACCCTATGAGCGTGACAAAGTACCACCCTTTTGGGTCCCTATATTTTATCCCACAGGTACTGTGAGGCCTGCACAAAACGCTTTCTAATGTAAAATGGTTGACCCTAAAAATGAAATTTCTTATTTCACTACGACCTTTTTTTATTTTGCCTTTTACGTCTGTTTCCATTTAGGAAAACAATTCTGTTGTATGAAAAATTATGATTATGGCGAGGCAATTGAAAAAATGTAGGAACTTTGAAGAAGCGATTTAGTGGTCACTCTCAATTATCTTCACAGCACTTACTTCAGAAATTGATATACTAATGCAATATTTAAAAATCTTGCAGTTTCTTTTTGTTTTGCACTTTTAAAGTTGTGGAGTCAGACATTGATGTTTGGAGAAAAAAGTTTGTTGTGTGTGATTTTCTTGATCGAAATTAGGCGTGCGTTGTGTGACGCTTGTATCCAAACTTTCATAGTTTAATGTTGATTCTGTTGCAGTGCTCAGCAGACTTCTGAAAGTTCAGTAAAAAGTGGGCGTCATACATTGGGCAATCAGGTCATTCGGAAAGGATACATGTGCATACACAATTTGGGTATCATGAAGGGTGGATCCAGAGATTACTGGTTCGTTTTGACCTCCGAAAGTATCTCCTGGTTCAAGGATGAGGAGGTGATAGTCGAAAGCTTCACTGTAGTTTTAAATCGAGGAGTTGATCACTCGGCTTTTGAGTGATTTCAAAGATTTCACGAAAGCTTGTACACCATATTTCAAGAGTGATCAACGTCTCGTTTTAAATTCAAATTCTGTGAAAGAGAAAATATGAAAAATAACTTTTGTGCTTCTAGGAACGAGAAAAGAAATATATGCTGCCATTGGATGGCTTGAAACTTCGCGATTTGGAGCAGGGCTTCATGTCTCGTCGACACTTGTTCGCTCTTTTTAATCCTGAGGGCAGAAACGTCTATAAGGATTACAAACAGCTCGAACTGAGTTGTGAAACTCAAGATGATGTCGATTCGTGGAAAGCTTCGTTCCTCAGAGCCGGTGTTTATCCCGAAAAATCGACAGAGCAAGCGAATGGGGAAGGAGAGGTTAGTTTAATATTTATAATCAATTTCCTGGTTTAAAAAAACGCATCATCGCCGAAAAGAAACGTGAGAAGTTTTATTTTTTGTGTTTCGATGACAATCCTCAGTAAAAACTAAAATATTAAATCAATTCGGTAATAATAACCCGTGATTTAGTTTTAATTTAAATATTAATTTAGTCTCTTATATGTTTATAACCTCTTTCGTTTCGTTCTAGGGTAAGGATAAGCGGGTGAGTTAGGAAACGGGATGTTGATCGAATTTGAGTTTTATTAACCAAGTGTTGTTTTATTTAACATGTTTGATCCTTGGAATTGCGCATTTCCTTGTAACAAATTTTAGTAAAGACATTCGCGCTTTTTTATGTGATTGCTTGTAGATTTTCATGGGTAGAATCGACATTTATTTCTTGTTGTTATAGAGTTTAACGAAATATTTATTTTTCTTTGTAACTCGGTTCAACTGAAGGAAGGATATGAGGTTGGTACTGTTGAGATTAGTTTTGTAACACGTGGTGGCCACAGTTAATAAATCAGTTAAAAATCTGTGATTTTGTGTCCACCATGTTCACGATTTTACAAAACACATGAGACACTTTACACTCGACATCTTCCTCATGCTTGGTACATCCACACAAGCAAACAGCACTGCAAATCACGGCTATTGTCGATTTTAGATATTTAGTCTCTTAATGCAGCATTTAAATTATCCCATATGAATACCAACCCAGGAAGTTATCCACATTACAGTTCTCCGTTTCGGAATCTTTTATTAAGGTTTTTTTTTGTTCTTAGATTGTTACTTTTTTTGCTAGATTACTATTACAGCCTTGAGGAGTACATATCTTGTAAATTGAACAATAAAAAAGTTGTGTTTATTTATGAACTGCTCAATCCACCTAAGTATTATTGTAACACTTTTATCAAAATAGGTAGTGAAATATTCAAATCCACTACACTGATTTAGGCTTAGCGTTTCATAGATTTGGCTTTCAGAAAACAGGGCGTCTACCCTACCTGGAAAATCTAGAAAACTTGGAATTGTCAGAGAATTTTTATATACCTGGAAATACCTGGAAATATCAGGGATTTTTTTTTTAAGTCAGGGAATTTTTTCGTGAGCGTGCTTATTTATTTTAGCTTGCGATATAAAAATTGAATAAAAATTATGCTTCATTTATAAAATCAGCTTTATTGTATTACTGTATTTAACTGTTTTGTTGTAATTTTTTAAATTAATTTTTTTAATTGAAATTTTACTATTCTAGTTTTAATTGGAAATTCAAGCACCTGGTTGAAAATTCATCTTCTTGCTTGATAATTCAACAGTTTGTTTGCAATTTTTTCTCTCTGACTGAAAAATCTTTCTTAGTTGAAAATGCAACTCATGTTGAAAAGTCGTATTTTTTGTAGAATTCAACTGTTTTCAATTAAAAATCAAAATCTCTTTTGGTTAAAATATCAGCTGCTACGTTTTTCTTTCAAAATTAATATTTTTGTAATGAAAGTTTTGTTACTTGGTTGAAACTGAAACTCTTTTTTTTAAAAATAATTTGTTTGGTTGAAGATTTATTATTGAAAATTAATTTTTTTTAATAACTATTCCATTTGTGGTTAAAAATTGATCTTTTTTGGTGCAAAATGTTACTATTTAGTTGAAAAATATTCTTTTTTAGTTCATGGTTCATGTGTATTTTTGAAAATCGTCTTTTTGGGTAGTAATTTAATGTTTTTGTTTGAAAAATGGAATTCTTGTTTGAAAATTCATCTCGTCGGTTAAAAATTCATCTTTTTGGTTCAAAGTTAAACTATTCCAGTTGAAAGTCAAATTCTTTTGTTAAAAGTTCATCTTTTTGGTTTAAAATTCATCTATTCTAGTTGAATATTCCATCATTTTATTTAAAAATTCATCTCTGGTTGAAATTTCAATTATTCTAGTTAAAGATTCATCATTTTAGTTGAAAATCTATATCTTTATTTAAAAATATAACTTTTTTCAATTACTTTTTTTGGTTGAAATTAATTTTTTTAAACTGAAAATTTAACTATTATAATTTAAATAATCCATTATTTTAGTTGAAAATGCATCTCTCTGGCAGAACATTAATTTGTTTAATTGAAAATTTAACTATTTAATTTTTGGTTGACAATTTATCTTTTTTCGGTAATATTCATCTTTTTGGTTTAAAATTGATCTGTTCCAGTTGAAGATCCATCATTTTAGTTGAAAATTCATCTCGTTGGTTTAAACTTTTTTTTTGTTGGAAAATTAATTTGTTTAAATAGAAAATTCAACTGAAAATCGTATTTCTGAATTTATTATATTATCCACATAGATTTTACTTAGATATGCACTGATTTTGAAGTATAAGAAGATAGAATAAAAATTTATTTGAATTATTCAAATTCATGGGCTTCAGAGAAAAACTCCAGAAATGATTAATTATGTTTTTAGTATTATTAAAATATTTAATTGATCGATAGTGCTAATATAATTAAGAATATCTTTTAATATAATTTTTCAAAACTTTCTAAATTAAACACATTAATTGAATCCTTAGAAACGGAGAAATAAACATTATTTATAAAACACTCGAGAAACTGCGTACATATTCCGAGTCGATTGATTTAAAAAATGCGAAATGTTTCATTGACTCCGTACAACAAAAATTTGTACCTGGAAAAAACTTGAGATATGTGGAAAAAACCTGGAATTGTCAGAGAATTTTTTCCAGGATTTGAGTAGACACCCTGGAAAATCCTCTCAGTGAACAAATTTCGCTCCTGAATGCATCAATGCTTGATCAGATCAATACTTTGAAAATCGAAATCTACTTGAAACAAAGCTTAAATTGTCTAAAAGAAAATGTTTTGGGATTCAAAGAAATTTTTTTAGTGAAATCTTTCAAAGAGATTCATTTTGTTCTATTTCAGGGTGTCCAGCAGTCAGAGAAAATTAAGAGAATTTTCCTCGAGCTTTGGAGAATAGTACTAGCTGGATATCCTGATATAAATTCTTTCAGTATTCTACTCCAAAATTGTAATGTTGTGTTTCGAAAATAAAATATTTTTCATCAGTATTTTGTGTTGCTTAAGAATACTAAAAATTAGATTTAAAACTGGTTGTTTTTAAATAAAAGACGCGCTTGTGCGTAGATAATGAGAGAGGAATTTCTCTGCCTAAAGCAGGGTGGCTCAGAGGCCCAGTCTTCAATGGATCCTCAGCTTGAACGTCAAGTGGAAACCATCAGAAATCTGGTAGACTCCTACATGAAGATCGTGACAAAGACAACACGTGATCTCGTTCCAAAAACAATTATGCTTCTCATTATCAACAACGCGAAGGACTTCATTAACGGAGAGTTGTTGGCACACCTTTATGCGAGTGGGGACCAGGTTAGAAATCCCAGCTCCCTTTTTCTCATCTTAAATCGGAAAACGATTTCTTATTTCCACGTTCCTGATTATTTCATTCCTTTTATTTCCTAGTTGGAAGGAGAGACTGATTTTTCGAACACTTTCTTTTCTCCCTTGCCTGTAAGTCCTTCCTCATCTTGTCTGTCAATTCCATCAGTTAAAATTTCGCATTTTTCTGAGATTGAACTTTTATTGAAACCCCATTTTGAATAGTCTTTTCAATAAATAAAAAATTAATGAATATCTTTTTTTCTTTAGTCTTCTATGATGGAAGAGTCGCCAGAGGAAGCGCAGAAGCGAGAGGAAATGCTTCGCATGTATCATGCCTGCAAAGAAGCGCTTCGAATTATTGGAGATGTTTCAATGGCCACCGTTTCAACTCCAGTGCCTCCGCCAGTGAAGAATGATTGGTTGGCATCGGGTGAAAATCCGAGGTGAATACAAAATATCTTCTTTTTTATTTTCTTCTTTTCTTATCGAAACGATAGGCTCTGAAGAGAAACTGTAATTGATAGATTTCCTATGAAATCGGACAGTCTGACCCTGGTGATGTAACGGAATTGTTTGGGTTTTTTTTTTGTTGAACTTAGGGCTACTTGAATATTTCAGTGAATTCTAAAAAAAATTAACGACATTTTTCTTTAAAAAGTTGTATCCTGGGAACGAATTGATGCAATTAAATTTCCTTTATAGCATAGCTTTTACTATCAGCGAGGAAATTGTTGGCATCTGGCTTTGAAGCATAACTACTCAGTCAAAAAAAAATGCTAGCGTAATATGTAAATAGCCATTTGAAATCTCAAAGTGTTCTACGTAAATGAGCTCAAAGACGTTAAAGTAAAAAATGTATTGTGCTTTGGAAAGTGAAAAATTACTATTTGCATTTTCTCTCCAATAGAAGTGCAATCTACACTCTTTCCAATTCCTTCTAGAGACTTGCAAAGTTTTAAAAATTAATAAAATAGCATCCATTTTTCGAAGAAACTAAAAATTTAATTTTCTCAAAAAGTCCACCTTTGATTTTTTCTTGAGTTTTTTTAAAGAATAATAATATTAGGTAGTTATCCTGTGAGTTTCGTCTTTGCTAAACTATTTCTTAATATAGAATACCTTTTTTATAATATAAAATACATTTTTCAAAATATCAATTCTTTTATTAAACTATCTTAGCTTTATGTCTTAAAGAAAGTAAAGTCAAATATATGTACACAATGTACAGTTACAAAGTTTAAAAATAGGAGACCTTTTAGATTTAAAATGAAAAAAATTAATGAAAATATGATTTTTCTTGTTCTGTTTTGATTAATTTTAATTCTTACTTTACTCAGTAACAGTAACATTGTATTCGAAGGCAAAGAAGCAGAAAAAACGGAAATGAAAAAACTAGTATAGAAGTAAAGTTAATCAGACAGATCAGAAAAAATCATAAATTCTTCAATTTTTTTATTTAAAATCTAAATTCTGTAAATTAACACAATTAGAAATGTACTGAAATTTACGAAATTATAACGTTACAAAAGTAACGGAAAATTTTACGAAATTTACTATGTTTTTATGTAACGTTACCTTAAACGAAATTTGGAACTGAATTATTCCAAATATTTCGTAAAATTACGAAATTGGAACCGAATTTTCGTAACTATACCTTAAATTACGAAAAAAGTTCCGTAATTTTTTTTATATACCTGCATGAAACTTTCGTTACTCGAAACGCAAAACTTTTTTGTCATAAGTTACGGAATTCACAGATAGAGAGCGTCCATTATTTACACAAGGATTATTTTTTAAATTTGAGACACTCCCCTAAGCCTTACGTAATTAATGGACGATCCCATGTAATGTATCAATAAATTCTATAACTGTATTTGAAAATTATGAAATTTGTAACTGAACTTTCTTAACTGAACTTTCTTAACATTATCTTAAATTTTCGAAACTTTTAACTTAATTTTCCCAAATTTATCATAATTTTCCGAAATTTATCATCGGCATGACATCATTTTACAGAATGAAGAAAAATCCTGAATGATGAAAAATACCGAAAATATAATTACTGAAACAGAACATTTTCAAAGGTCATAACTTTTGAAATTTTAAATTAATGAAGAAAATACAGGTACATGTGCATAGTAAAAAATTTTTTGAGAGCTGTTTTAAATTTAAATATATGTAGCATGATGCAGTATGCCCGATATAAAATAAAATATTATTCTGTCAAGTGTAAAGATATTACATTTGCATATATTTTTGTTGGTGTGAATGTTAAATTTTTGTAATAAGTTATTAAGGTATTTTACTAATTTCAAGAATTTACTAATTTCGTGTAGTAGAAATTTCGGGATTTTTAAAATTCTGTTCTCAGAGTTTCGGAAATTAAAATTTTCTAAATTTTTCGAGTTTCATTAACTTATACTTTCAAAATACTTCAATTTCGTTACGAAATATTTTATGTAGTTTTTTCCATAATTTGAAATTTCGGAAATTTTCTGTAATTATATTTTCTTCGGTATTTTTACTTTTTGGTAAAATTAGGTCGTTCCATAGAATTTTAACTTCTTTGAGACATAAAACTATGAATTTAAAAAAAAAGAATCGTTACTTTGAAAACTTTATCTTATATTACTATGGATTAAAAAAGGAAGAAAAAAAGCCTTCTTGAGAAAATTCTCTTTTTATTATTTTTATTTAAAGAACGCCATTTTTTCATTTTCTTAAATTTGCAAGTTTCTATAAGGAATTTTGAAGAGGATAGGTGGGTAGATTGCACTAAAAGTTGCTGCGAAGGAAATGTATTGTGTCAATTTGTTGCTAAGATACGACTTTTTAAAGAAAATTTTCGTTAACTTTTTCATAATTCACCGTAAATGAAAAAAAAAATTTGTGAAATACAAAACATACGTGTCTCATATTTTCCTTGAAAAACATTAAATTTGAGCCTCAAACAATTCCGTGACATCTCTCAGTTTTATGTGAAATTGGCCAATTAGACTTTCGACTTGAAATCAAATTCGTTAAGTTATAACTGAAAATCTGTGGCTTTTTATTTTCTCCATGCTATTTTAATATTTCTTAATATTTATTAAATATATCAACATCCTTTTTCCATTTTTTTTTTACTTTTCCTCGGTTCTTGGAACGCACAAACTTTAGGGTTATTATTGAAAATGTATTCAAACTATTGAAAGAATTTATGTGGTGTGAATGCAATTAGTAATTTCATATTTAAAATGATCTAGATTATCGCCGCCGTCACCGGGTGGACCAAGGCGAGGGATATCGCAACCCGCACCACCTGCGAGTTCGCGAGCGCCGCCTCCAGTACCAGCTGGTGGACGTCCCGCACCAGCCATTCCCAACCGACCCGGACCGGGTGGTGCCCCTCCAGCCAGAGGTAACCCTGGTCTACCTCCTCCTCTTATACCATCGTAAGTACATTTCAAAAAATTGAATTTTTGTTAAAAACCACTATAAAACAAAGAAAATCTCGTCCTTGAAACTCTCTGAGGCCTTAACATTAACTAAACTCTGCTACCTTCTGTAAATTGATTTTTGTATTTTGGTAAAGTATCAGAAACTTTACCACCCTTATGGGTCGAAAGTAGTATGGATATTTAGAGATCTGTTTTGTTTTTCTTGTTTATTATATTAATTCAGGGCACTGGACCAGGAAATGCCCGCGATTTTGGTTAATTCCTAGTTTAATATTAATAATATATTTAATTTTGTATTATATTTTCAAGATTTTTAGTTTTTAATTATTTACTTCGAAACGTTTATAATTTGAAAATAAACGATTTTTCATGCTTGAAGCATGTCAGGCACACACTTTTTCACTTTTGGAGGAATTTAAAATTCAGTACTTTTATAGATTTAAATATTTAAAAAATTTCGGCTTCAACTTTAAGTTTGAAATTCCTCAAAATGGTATAATTTAGAAATTAAGGCCTTAATAGTTAAAGAATTTGTAAATTATAACGTTCAAAATTGAATAAGTTTAGGTCGAAACTTAGTAAATAAAATATGTATGTAATTTAAAATCTGTAGTTTGAAATTCGACAATTGTTGATTCTTTCTTAGATATAACATTACTTTAAATTGAAGGCATTAATATTTGACATTATCGTAATTTAAATTCTTGCAAATTCAATAATTTCACATTCAAGTGTTAAAATTTGGACGGAAATATTTATAGTTAAGAATTTTAAAGTTTGAAGCCTTCAGTATTCAAAAATTCTTCAATATTGAAGGAATATTTAATTTTTTAAGATTTTATAATTGAACTCTAGGCTGCTTGCTTTATGATTGTGTAAATTTTTGTTCAATTCGGGAGAATTAATATTTGCACAATTTTAAGCTTGAAGTCTTCCATCGAATAATTTAGTATTACAATTTTATAATTTGAATAATTTTAAATTATTAAAAATTATAATTTGCACAATATTAAACTAGTAGCGTACTTTAAATTGAATAAATTCGAATTAAATGTTTCAAAATTATAAAATTTTATTTCTAATTGGAAAGTGCATTTTTACATAGAAGGCGTTTAGATTAAAACAATTTTTAAATCAGAAAACTAAACATTTTTTGGTTCAAATTCGAATCTTTCATAATTAAGTAATTTAAAAATTAAATCCTTTTTTACTTGAACGATTATAAATTTCTTGACATTCAAAATCCAAAAGATTCATATTGAACTTTAGAAAATTAGACAATATTGCAAATTAAAAACTTTAAATTATACAGTTTTTCATTGAAGAATTAAAAGTTTTCATGTTTAAAATTTAAATTGTTTAAAATTGTACAATTTCTAAATGAAAGCTTTAATTGTTAAATAATTAAATTGAAAGCATTCAGGGTGAATGAATATTCAAATATTAAATATATATAAATACATATATCATATATATTTAAATATATAAAATAAAATTTAAGTCGCTCAATCTGATACAAGTTAAAACTGTAAGTCTTAGTAGTTGAACAGTTTTAGTGCTTCTTTTTTAATCTGTCGTATTTTTCTTGCCCTATATGTAAAACTGTTCAATGTTGTATGTTTAAGTTTTTAATAAATTCCATTTGAAAATGTGCGATTTAAATTATTCTTGTGTTTGAAAAGCTCGAAATATAAATCATTCTTTGATGACTTCTACTTTAGAAATGGACCATTTTCATTATTTTATATTGGATTCGTTGATTTAGAGATTCTTTTTTTACTACTTCAAGTTCAAATCATAAATTTTTTAGTTTTGAATGCGTGAATGTGAGATTCAAATGACCGTGAATTTTTTTCTGAGCCTTGAGTGACCACACTCTTTTTAATTTGTTTTGTTTATACAAAACTGTACAATAGGAATTAAAAAAAAATTCGGCCCATAAGGGATGGAACCAAAGTTCTGTCATACTCTTGTACTAAATTCTTGCATACTTGTATAGTAATTTGTGAACGGGGCTTTGGTGCTAACTCGACTTTCTATTGCAGGCGCCGACAATAAGTCTTCGCATTAACACACCTCTTTGCTACTAACTCATGTGTCTGTTGCATCTTGTCATTAACTAACATTTCTCGTATAACGCGTTTCTCACTATGGTGACAGGCTTTGTTCGCATTCGTTACAAACGTCAATATTAACCCAGGGCGTACAACATCGGCGTGATAATGTTGCAGCTTGTACACTCTCATTTTACTCGGACCTAAGCAGAAAACACCTCGCAGTAGTGCATATCACTTATAGATGTAAATCTGCACCAAGAATTGTGAATTGTCCAAATGTCCACTTAATTTTTCTTTTCTTCTCTACTCCATGCCCTAAATTGTGGCGCGTTTTCTGTTTGCGTACCCTGCACGCATAATATCGTATCATTCGTCTTTGTCTTATATTTTGAGCGTACATTGATCCGTTTTAGAAACTCATTATAATACTTTTACGAACTACCAGACGGAGCTTGAAAGACAGTTCTGATACCGAAGTTTTTCATTTCACAATTTTTATCTCTG
>JAUELO010000348.1:648084-659223 GCA_032357855.1 Amphibolips quercusostensackenii
AATTTTCACTGAGACTGCCTATTCACTCTATAGAAAAATTCGTTTAACCATTGTTTTAAACGCAACGTTACCGTCATACGTAAAATCACAAGATTCTTGTCGCGAAGAAGCTGCTTAATAGTTAGCGGTTTAAAAAAAACAATCACTTGTTGCTTAATTATCATCGCCGTCGTCATCGTCGTCAGAAATGTATTTCTTGGTGGACTTCTTTCTTCTGCCTCCTCCTCTTCCTTCGCCTTTCTTTCCTTTCAGCTTGATCTTCATTTTTACACTAGAGTCCGCATCCGACACTTCATCAGCATCTGTAAATTAAAGTTAAAAATTTATGAATTATAATATTATAGTGACTTCCTAAAAAAAATTATTTCAGTGAAGAAATTGTATGTTATTAAATTACCTTTTTCATCTTCGGACATATTTCCTGCTCCTTCAGCCTCTAGTTTCTGCCGAACATTCATAAAGACGGATTCTAAGGCAATAGAATCTTCGTGAATCAGTGAATTTTCCTCGTTGTAGATTTGCGCGTTTTTACACAACTGCATAAAGTCCCTTTGCAAATCATCAATATCAAAGTACTGTAAAGACAAAAAGGTCAAATTAGTAATTTCAAAAAGGTACCGATTACAAGATTTCAAAGACCTAAAACGATTTCAAGATTTTGAAATATTGCAAAAGACTTCAGAAGACATCAAAGATTTTGCAAATACTCCAAAACATTTCCGAGATTTCAAAAGATTTCAAAGATTTCAGAGATATCGAAAGATTTCAATGATTTTAAGAGAATTTAGAAAATTTTAAAGATTTCGCAAAAATTTGAAAATAATTTTCAAAAATTTCAAAAATTTTGCAAAAACTTCCTAGATCTCAAAAGATTTTAAAGATTTTAAAACTTTTAAAAAGATTTCACAAACATTAAACGGTTTTTAAAAGATTTCAAACACTTTAAATATTCTATAAGTTTTCAGATTTCATAATAGTTCAAAGAATTTTGCAAGGATTTAAAAAATTTCAAACAATTTGACAAAATTTCCATAGGTTTTCCAAAAATTGCTAAGATTCCAAAAGACTTCACAAATATTTAAAATATTCAGGAACATTTTAAATGATATCACCAAAATTTTAAAGTTTTCACAGAATCCAACAGAGTTAACAAAGATTTCAAAGATGTTAAATTATTTCAAAGATTCCACAGACTCTAAAAGATTACAAAGACTTTTGAATGTTCCACAACATTTCACAAAAATTTCAAATATTTTGCAAAATTTTCATAACTTTACAAAAGATTTCACAAATTCCAAAAGATTCCACAAAGATAAAATTTTTCTTTTAAATATTTCAAAAGACTTCACAAAGATTTTACAGACTTCAAAAGACTTTAAAATATTCCAAATGTTTTTGGAAGATTTAAAATGATCTCATGAAAATTTCAAAGATTCTATAGACTCAAATAAATTTCAAAGACTTTAAAATATGCCGAAAGATTTTAGAAGGTTTAAAAATAATTCACAAACATTTCAAAAATTTAAAAGATTTCGCAAAAACTTCATAGATTTAAAAAGATTTCAAACATTTTAAAACTTTTCAAAAGATATCACAAAGATTTCACAAAAAAATTTCAAAAGATTTTAAAACTTTTCAAAATATTTCATATAGATTTTTGAGGATTTCACAGAGTTCACAATCTTTCAAAGATTTCAATGATTTTACAAGGATTTCAAAGATTCCATAGTCTCCAAAAGATTTCAAATATTTCAGAGATTTTAAAACATTCAAAAATATTTCAAAAGACTTCAAGATATTTCACAAAAATTTACAAAATTTCAAATATTTTGCACAATTTTTTATAGGTTTCTCAAAGATTTCACAGATTCCAAGAGATTTGACAAAGATTAAAAATATTTAAGAACATTTCAAACGATATCACAAAAATTTTAAAGATTCAGATATGACAACAGATTTCACAAAGATTTCAAAGATTTTCAACAATTTCAAAAGATTTCACAAAGATTTCAATGATTTTGCAAGAATGTCAAAGATTTCATAGACTCCAAAAGATTACAAAGACTTTAAAATATTCCAAAAAATTCCACAATGAAAATAGTTTAAAATATTTCAGAGATTAAAAATTTTGTTAAAATTTCAAAACATTACACAAAGATTTAAAAGATTTCATAGATTCCAAAAGTTTTCACAAAGACTTCAAATCATTTGAAAATATTTCACAAAGATTAAAAAGTTTTCACGCAGATTTCAATGATTTCATAGGGATTTAACAGATTCTACACACTTGAAAAGATATCACAAACATTTTTACAGATTTTTCAAAAATTTCAAATAATTCAGTTTTTTCAAAAATTGCCTAGATTTACCAAAGATTTTGAATAAATGTTACAAATTTCAGAATATTCCAAAGAATTTCACAAAAGATTTCACAAATTTTAAAACATGTCAAAAGATTTCACTGGTTTTACAAGGATTTCAGAAAATTTGAAAAAATTACACAAAAAATTTAAAAATTTCAATTATTTTCCAAAACTTTCATAGATTTACCAAAGATTTCACAAAAAATTCACAGATTCCAAACGATTTCAAATTATTTCAAAAAATTTCACAAAAAATTCAAGGATTTGAAAAGAATTTAAAGATTCGAGAATATGATTCGCGCGAATAGGAACTCACGCGTAAAGGTAATTTATCTCGTGACAGGTTTGTACTCTACCCTAATCGATGGAGACCTCGCTGTGCGAATAATTTTCGGATTAACTCTAAATTTTTGATTTAAATCGAGCAATGATCCATGTTACAGCTTTGCACTCTACTTTGTGGAGACCTCGCTGTGTGGAATCTTTGGCTTTTTCTTTAAGAAAGTAAGGAAAAATTCATTGGAATAAAGTGAGTGAGGATTAAAACAAATCCTGTGCAATCATATCTCACTTGAGTGGTTCCAAACTTCTCCTAAAAAATCATAGATTAATTTATTTAAACTTTCAAAATGAATCCGAGAAATAAAGTTCTCTATCTCAAGTCTTTTGCAATAATTGATTATGGATCTTTGTTGCGGTCAATTGATTTGATATAACTATAATTAGTATAGGTTGACTTATTTTGATTTAAAGTTTCGGTAATGTTCGTAATTTCTCGTACCCTATCGGAAACCTTAGCTCTTTTGAATGCTCTCTTGTCTGTGAGTCGTCAGATAGATTTTGTCGTGCTCATGATCACTGTTACCGATCTGAAAACTCGTGATTTCTCGGTTCTTGTGTAAATCAAATCTCGTGAATTATTACAATTATCAAGAGTAAAAAGGATTGCTAAGCTATGTGCTATGAAGACGCTGTTTTTACAATAAAATGTCTATTATGTTTTTGAGTTAATTAACAGTGTACTAATATCAACATTCCTTTCTGGGTTTAAGTTTATTTCAGTGATAGCCATTTCACTTGTGATTACAATCCAGATTAAAATTACGAAACAGGGTGGAAGAATCTAATTTTTTTACAATTTATGTGTTCCATTATTTTAATTTTTTTGTTGAAGGGATAAAAGGTACATATAGTAGCGTCGAATTCATTCCATAAGTGCAAAAGGAATACACCTATGTGTTATTTACTGTTTGTTTCACTTGCACTAATGCTTCCCTTGTCTGTCATGAATTCGTCCTTGAGTTGTATAATATATAGCATATATTATACAATTTATATAATTTTATTATATTATCAAAAAAGTGTATTAAAATATTGCGATTCACTCATTAATAATATAATAATTATATTATGTATTATATTTAGATTCTTGTTGATCGAACGTTATCTCTGCCGAGGCTTCAATTTAATGAGTATATTAGTAAATTATGAAGACAAGAATTACGAAAGAACCTGCCAAACAAAGAAAGATAAAATTGCAAATTTGTTTATTCTATATGACTCGCATATGTGTATGGACAGTTAGCTGACTTTTTTTGAAAGTTTGTTTTGTAAACGTAACTAGAACCATATATGTAAAACCTGCAAATTTAACGGACTGATCAAAGTAGTATATTTCTGGAACTTAAGTAATCAACTCGTTGCATACAATTAATGCAATATAACAGCAAAAATATTTATTGAGATTGCACATTAATTGCCACAATTTGATTAGTGTAATTATTATTTTTAATATGTAATGATTACAGATCTTACATGTTAGCCTTGTAACTTAATCATGTTACATTTACAGACCTTGGTTACAAAAATTTTATGGTGAAGCTTATTAAAATCTTATGCTTTTAATATATCAGCGTCAGAAATCTGTAACAATCGAAATCTCGGTGCGCGTAGCTACAATCTTTTTTATAATATACCCCATGTATATTTCAAATCTAAATTTTAAAACGCCATTTTAGACATTGAAAAATTTGTCGAAATTACACATATAAGCAGAATAATAAAAACTCGCAAACTGGTTTCTTGTTTTTTTTTCTAAATTATGAAATAAATCAGTTACTTAACTATTTAGGTGTCAAAATTTGAGTTTTTATGCGACTCGCCGATATCTGACAAGGGCCTTCTCGCACATGGTTTTTTTTTGGGCGCTCTTTTTGCGATTCAATAAAGGTTACTAATAACTAGAAGATACCTGCTTGTTTGTTTCTTAATTTTAAAAATTAAGAAGTAATACAACGCTTTATGTTTAAAAATCGGAATTTAAGGGGACGCGGCGTTCTTTTGACAAAGGTTTTCTGAGAGATGAATGCTTCTTCTAAAATTTTTCTTTTACTGTTCGATAAAGCCTACCAATAGCTCTAAATATTTTCACATTTTTTCATTTCAAATTAATTGCGTGAAAGTTAGACTGTTTTTTGTTCCTCCTCTGAAATTTGGGTTTTACCTCTTACGCCCGTATGCAGTGTGACCGTTCAAATATCCGTTTCCTTGCTTCAATCTTTCGAGAAAAGTAAAACAACCCTTTCAGAAAATTGAGCTACTTTTCCTGTTGACATTTATTCGCCAAGTTTATATTGAATTGATTTCTCACACTAACAATACAACCAAAAAATCTCTAATGATTTTGTTTCTAAGGAAATATCAATTTCCTTCTTGAATATTTGAGCGTTGTTTAAATAATTCTGGAAATAAATTTTAACACTGCCTGGTAAAGGGTGCTTTCTGCACTTCTTGTTAGGTGAGGTTTAATTCCAATAATTATTTAAAAAATTTTCTGTAGTTTTGATGTTTTAGAAATATTCAAATTTTATTTTATTCTAAAAGTTAGTCAACTTAAAAAAGTTAATGTTTTTAAAATATAATATGAAAATCAAAATTTTATCGAATTTATAAGTAATGCTAAAACAACCACCAAACATCGTGTATCCATAAAAATACAAGCATTTTAAGTTTCTGGGTACAGCACTTTGGTTTTATTGAGTCTAATCTGCAAAATATGAGACGTCTAGCAAAATCTAATTAAAAGTTTTTAAAAAGGATAACATTTCAAAAATATTCAATTTTATATTTAAAAAAACAAGTAATCGTTGGAAGTTTGGCCATTGCTTGAGTAAAAACTATCAACAGGCTAGAGATAAGCATATAATTGTATAATAAGCCACTTTGGCAAAAAGCCTTTTTTCGTGCATTTAGTGCGGTGTCCTTTGCAAATTTCATAATTGTCAGAACTTTAAAAAAATTAATTTTTGTTACCAAGTTAGAAATCAGAGTCGCAATTAATTCTTCATAGTAAAATTCTATTAATAAATCTATAAACGCTATCAATGTTCTAGAAAATAAACTCTTATGATTAATGAATAAAAATAATATTATCAAATTATAATTTGAGTTTTTTACCAAAGTAAATGTATTTCCACCTCATGTAAAAGTGAAGATAATAAATAAATGGCATTACTTCAGATTTTGAAATGATAACATTAATGCTTTTAGAAAACTCTTACCTAAGCAGTTTTTTTTAGTCACGATAATAATTATAAGTACTGGTAACGTAAATATGTTTTTTTAGCAAATGAAAAATTTGTTTTCACAATTTATTACATATTTTTACTAATTCTAATATGAGAGCACTAAAAAGGGAAAAAACTGTAGAATATTAAACATAATCCAAAACAATTGTTTCATTCAAAACATTATCGTACCCAACTATGAATGTTTCCATTATATTTTTAAATGACGACTAAAACACAATAATATTTAATAATTTGATAGTGATCGAAATAAGAAAATCGTGGCCAAAATTAATTGTATAATCGTGAACTCTAGGCAGGCGTCGAGCTTACAAAAAAATGTATGTAATTCTAAACATTTGGTTGTATAGTACAAACATATTCTTATTACGATATTCTCGCTTGATTTTTCATAAGCAGTGAGTTATAAAAATGTCTGTTAACAATTAAGTGTCAATTAGTTTTTAATATGACTGTGTGATTAAGTGAACTGACCTTTATGAAATTATTAAAATTTGTTTGTTTTCCGTATTATTTACTGGCAATTGTATTTATTTTGTAGAAGAGTGCTACATACAAAATTTACACCTTTCCTAAATGACATAAGCTAATTAGCTTAAATCGAAAATTAGCACAATCAATTAACTTTATTTTCAATTGTGGGCTATGGTTTGCTTAATTATATCATTTCAAATATTTGACAAGAAGTCATTATTCACAGTGCATTGTTTGCTTTCCCATTGTTCGCTTTTGTCAATGAGAGTGTGTGAAGGTGTCCATTTACTGCAAGATCAACTACGCTTTACGCAATCCGATCATGTTCGTTTAGAGGACAGAGAACCGGATGACGTTGCACGATCTGCAGTCGCATTTTACGTTCCGGTTAACACTCTAGATGAGAGAGAAAGGAAAGAGCGATATAGATTAGAGTATAGATAGAGATAAAAAATACAAATAGAGGTAAAAATGAAAAGAGAGATAGAGAGAGAAAAAAGGGAGTGATAAAAAAAATGTTTCATTGACGCTTATTTCCCCAAGGACCAATAGCTTCGTCAGAAGGCATTGTTCTGGAATTGTATCAGGTGAAACTTTAATTACCGGTCTTAAAAGCATGGAAGATGATTGTGATTGATTGGCAGACAATCGTAATTAAAAGGGAAAAAGAATTGCTTCAATAGAGTCTTTGTGACTTAAAATCATGATCCCTATTCTCAGCACAGTGTTAAAAACCTGATTTAATTCAGTTAAAGTCTAAATTCTAAAATTTCAATCAGTTTTGCTTCTAGAAATAAAGGATAGCTGAAAAAAGAACTAAAATTTGAATACGTCAATTTTTAGAGATTTTTTGTCAGAATGTATGGTCATATATCAATCGATATATTTGTTTTGTCAGAATTTCAATCTAGAAGATTATAAAAACCGATCCTAAATTAAGATGTGTGAAAAAGGATTTTCTTGATGTCAAAAAAGATGGATCATGAAATCTTATACAGATTATTATGATATTATAATATTTGAGCTACATGCGAATTAAAAATTGAAAATTCTTACATCAATTCTGACAGAAATAAATTACATTGTAGTGTTTTCAAGTATGGCTGGTTGTATGCGCAATGAAACGGTTCTTATGACAGAAATATTTTCCTTTTGCATAATTTCTAACTGAATATGCAGCCTGAAGCGCTTCGCACATATTTGGACTACATAATTAAATCTAGAGACGCATTTTTCAAAAGAGATGCGTTATTATTTTTTCTGGTTTTGGCATCGGAAAACTTGTATATTTGAAAGCATTCTAAAACTTTATGAAATGCTCTTACAAAAACTCTATTTTTCGGAACTTTAAGATTATGTTTTAACCAACTGCTTCAGTAAGCATTTATCCTAATAATTATTACAAGTTAAATCTTAACTTTCACTCAATTTATACAAATTTATTGAAAAACCTAATTTTAAACAAATTAATCACTGAAGATTTACTACAGATAAGTACAAAAGCAGTTAGAATATTCAGTTGTAGAAAAAAATAGGGCAAATAAAGCCGATATTTGGGAGAAGAGCTTCGTACTTTTTTATTGTATATTTGTATACTGTAAAGTTTTAGAAATTTACATGATAATTAATTTATATTTTTGCAAATCATTAATTGTTAATTTATTATTTATTTCAATAATTTTATCAGGGTTTGAATTTTCACCTTCAGTAGAAAAATTATTAAGGGATTTTTCCGACACACTGATGAAAAAATATTTAAAATATGATTTCAAGAAGAATTTTCAACCCATTTCAAACTTTTAAAAAATTAAATCTATTTAAATTTTTAAAAGATTTTTCTTTATATATTTAAGAAAACAAATATTAATTTGGACATCTATTTACAATGTTTGAAGAACTTGTTTATTTCAATATACGGTTGCAAATTTTTTTCAAATTTGTATAGCACTCACTGATATAAAATTAATTATAAATAATTCATTTCTTTAACACGTACTGTTATAAACATGGAAAGAATTTTTTTACGGTTTTCTATTATTATTAAATGTGTTTTGTCTCTGATTTTATTTCAAGTAATATTCAAACATTACACAATATAATAACTGACAAAGCATGTCATTAATCCGAGATTCAGAACCAGTAGACGCAACTAATAAGTTGCTTTACTAATTATTACCAAGACAATTTCCATTCACAAATTCATAGTTGTATGAATTTTAGAAAGTTGAGGACACTTATTTTGAAAGTGCTTTTTTGACTTGTCAGTGATTATTCAATAAAGAACAGTGTCATTTAATGACGAACGTGATTGTCATAAATAATTTACATAAATAAATTTGCAGTTTAGCGATTTTTCAAAGTTATTCGTACTTTTCTTTTTGACCGTGCCTTTACAGTGGAGTATATTATAATTTCATGACTAATGTGATTGTTTTAAATATAAAATTATTTTCGTGGACACTTATATTCCAGTCTTTTTTTGTATGTCTATTTTCTTAAATAAGTCGTTTGCAAAGCATGGATATTTAACAAACATAAACCTATAAGAATAGGTAAGTGAAAAAAAGATTAGAAAAACGTGGGGATGATATTCATGAGATACGAAATTCTAATATTTCTTTAGAGCACATGCATGGATGTATATGAATTGAGATCGTTGTCGTGAAACATGCTGTCGAGAGTGCACGTACTACATAATGTGGGTTCTCGTTACTTTCAAATAAGATCACGTGCCTCTACAAACTCGGATACACAAAAGCACTTACATAGGTAGAACCCAGCAAGTAGAAATTGCACTAGATGACGAAGGCAGGTAAGTATAAACAAGCAAATAGAGTAACTGAGGTGAGACATGAGTCAAACTCAGAGGGTTCCCTCCATCTACCTTCGTTCTCCATCTTCTCAAATTCTCCTCATACACCCCTTCGAAGCCACTCACTCTTGGCATTAGTTTATGCCAAGATTGGATGTACAAAAGCATAACAAGAAGCACCTAATATGGTGTACGATTTTACAGATACCTACATGAACCGTAGCTGCAATATTGCAGCCTAGGTTGCTGATAGCAAGATTTCCGTTTGTTTTCAAAGATGATATACATGCAAACTAAAATTACGTAACTCAATTTATTTTTACACTCAAACAACCATTTGCGCCTGATTTAATTACTGTGCTTGTCGAATGAAATGTAACGATGTGAAACTTTTACTTTGCTTAAAGAGATGTTTATAGTATAATGAAAACAAACAGGTAAGCCTGATATTACGAATAAAAAAAGCATCATACGTGCTAAGGCTTCTATAATATGTTATTTTTTTAATAAATCCTAAATCAAAGTCTTGGCCAAGATAAGGTATATGATAATATACTTACAGCTTGCACAATACTCACGCTTGGCATTAGCTTATTCGACGATTGGATGAACATAAGCATGACAAAAAGCATCTGATATAGTGCATGATTTTACACATAACTACGTGAACTTCAATTACAATACTGCAACATAGGTTGCCGCTGGCGAGATTTCTGTTTGCCTTCAAAGATGCTCTACAGGCAATCCAAAACTACGCAACACTAATTGGCCTAATGTGCTTTTACGCCCCAGTAGCCGTTTGCACCTGCTTTAATTGCTTCGCTTTGAGAGAGAAATGTAACGATTCGAAAGACATACTTTGCTAAGCGAGATGTTGGTAGTAGAATGAAAACAGATAGGTAAATGAAGGTATTTGGACATTGCAATATCACAAATTAGCAAATCTTCGTACGCGCCAAAATTTTTGATGCTAATGTTCTTAAATGAATCATAAATTGAAGTTTCAGCATAGATAATATATATCAAAATATACTGAAATTTTATGCAATAATTCCAGAAAAACTATTTTGTCCTCATCTAACGTTGTCTCTATCAAGGCCTTGATTCTTATTCACAAAACCTCTAGAAATCACTTTCACTTGGACCTAGTTCATTTAGAGATAACATGAAAAAAACATAGCAAGAAGCACCTGATATGCTGTGTCATATGTGTGTGATATGTGTGATATGTTGTGTAGTTAAACTTTGTTATATTACAAATAAGCAAACTGCGCACGCGCTTATATTTTCTAAACTTGTTACGTTTAAAATGAGCCATTAAACGCAGTCTTAGCAGAAATAACGTATCGCAAAATATACTTAATAATAATTTCAAAAAACAAATTTTCAATAGCCAAGCGTTATCTCTTTCGGAGCTGCAATTGAACCTACTATGGTGCGCATTGCAATAATTTTTTCTGCTTTTACGCATAATCTTCTTTTATCTGGAGAAAAGAAAATTGCTGAACTTCTTTAGCTTTTTAAAACATATTGAAATCGCAGTGGCAATCGTAATCTTTATCTACTTTTGATGACAGAAGTAAATAATATATTTACAAATATCATATCGCGATTCTTTTTATAGTATAAATTTAAGTGAAAAATAAAGTAATTTTGATGGTGCTTACTAACTTTACAATGACGATTAATAGGCCTGTTACCTTATGTGTCAATTTATTTTTAATGCAGTTTAATTGTGCGTGATAAGCATTTCGATATAAAACAAAAAATTATGATTAAATAAGGAACATACAAGTATGAATACGGACAAGAAAATATAATAGATTAAAGAAAATTAAGCTTCTTTTCCTGGCAACTGTTTACATTAATTTATTTTTGTAATTTGTAATTAAATAGTTTTAAA
>JAUELO010000348.1:780156-791380 GCA_032357855.1 Amphibolips quercusostensackenii
GTCGTTGGCATACCACCAATCATCGAAGATCCACCTAGAAGGTGAGAAAATTGATTTCATTAAACTGCTAACTGCTCAAATTTTAAAGAATTCAGGTCACCTTCTGGTTTTAATCTAAGTTAGAAAAAACTAGCGGAACAAAATTTGTATTTTATATAATTATTCTCTAGAGCTCGGATCGACTAGATGTCTTATAAAAAAGACGCATTAATTGCACAAAATTACAGAAAAAGTCGCATGAAATTTCTAAAGATAATGGAACAAAAGCAGCATCAGACACTGAAATAATAACAAATTTATTTGTCCAAAAATCGAAATAAACTCTAAAGTTAAGACGTAATAATCTTCTGACATTAGTGAAAATATTTAAACGGGTGATAATTCGAGAATTTGTAATTAACTATACTTTTTATAAGAGATCGGGCATCAAAAACTTGTTTATTTTCTTCAAATTCTGTATGTAAAAGTTTTATATTCTATTTCTTATATTAGAGTGGTGCTAAACAATTCCACATTCGCAATTCCAGACCTTTACCTGATTTTTTAAGGGCAATTTTTGAAAATGTTGTAGACTTCAAACTATAATGAAAGAAGAATAATCACATGAAATCAAGCTAATTATAAATGATAAATTCTTAATTTGGATTTTTTTACAGATAAATGAACAACATTATGCAAGAAATTTTAATGGATTCAAAATATTTCAAGAATTTAGAAATATTTGTCCACGAATTTCTAGTGATTTCAAAACTTTCCAAACTTTTAAAGAAATGCAAAATAGTTTCAAAATGTTGTGTTCCAGTGCCTAATTTCAATTTTATTACATTCTTAATTGAAACCTTTTCCACAGGGTGGCCGTTTTAATCAAACAAATTCCCGGTCATTTCCCGTTTTTTTTTCCAATTCGCAATCATTTTTCACGGTCAATGAAATTAAAAGATTCGAACTTTAAAGCTAACGATTTTTCCACTTGAATTGATTAAGAATGACCTGAAAATTAAACCACTCAAAGTGGAACTCTTAAAGTATAAACTTTTAAAATTGAAGTTTAAAAGTTTTTGAATTAAAAGTTTGGTATTCAAATGCTCAATAACTTACCCTTGTAAAATGGAAAGTACTGACACTTTTCAATTGAATAATTCTAAATTAAGTGCATTTAAACCGAAAGTTTTAGAACTTTTATAAATTGTAGAGTTTAATGATTCAGATTCAGTTCCAAAAATACAAATCCATGTTATCATTTTTAATGTTACAAATTGAAGAATCAATCAATGAATCAAAAATTTGTAAATTATATTATTTTAAACAATTTTAAGCTAGAAACATTAAATCTTGAACGATTAAATTTTTTTAAAGTGAACACTTTTTAAATTAGAAGTTAAATTTTTTTAAATAGTTCAGAAATCCTTAAAAAGCTTCAAAATTTTATTTCAAAATCTTGAAAAATCTGCATGTTTTAAAATTTTTTAAATTAAAAATTATTTCTGAAATTTTTTCATAACTTTTAAATATCTTTTTAAAAGATTCGAATGTTTCCTAAAATTTTTAGAAAATCCTACAAAATTAGAACTCTTAAAATAATTTTTCAAAATAAAAAATCATTTTCAATTTTCCTAGCAACCTTAAGAAAATGTTTTTATTCTTTTGAAGACTTTCAAAATTCTTAAAAAGCTTCAAAAATTTTTGTTCGAAATCTGCAAAAATCTACATTTTGTTTTAAACTAGTCTATGTCTGTTTGTACCGAAATTTTGGTACGAATAGCCGGATTTCGTCGGAACACATATTTAGTTTAAATTATTTAAAATCATTTCAAGTTTTAAATTATTTTTGAATCTTTTCAAAACATCTAAATATCTCTAAAAATTATTCGAATTGTTCTACAAATGATAGGGGTTTAATTTTTATTCATACATCAAAATTCAACAATTTCACTTATAAATTAATCATTTTTTAAATAGACCATTAAAATCGTAATGTTCAAAGTTTAAAAGATCTGCAATTTTAACGATTTAAGGCTATCTATTTCAAACAATTCAGTTTCAAATTATTCACTTTAAAATATTTGGCTTGTGATTACTCGTCTTAAATGAACAGTCAAATATAGATAAATATTAAATAGCAATTCTTTTTCACAATTAAAAAATTTAAATTTGATTGGTTTAAAAATGGAATACGTTAGACTGAAACGATACTTTTAATTTAATAAATGCCTTTAATTATTCTGAGTCTATTATTATGAAGTTAAGTGTTTTTAAATTGAAAATAGGAAACAGTTTAATTTTTAACGTTAAAATCTGAATTTTCTAAAATTTATAAAATTCTCGGTAAAAAAATAAATTTACTGGCATTTTCCGGTTATTCCCGGTCTCAAAAAATTCCCGGTCCAGCGGCCACCCTGTTCCATTTGATTTCATATTAGGCCGTGGCTACGCGTACGGATATATTTCAAAACAGAAAACTCTAAAAATCAAGTATCTCCAGCATCAGCTTCAAATTTAAATTATTCAATTATAAACTCTCTAAATTCAAAATGGTGTAATCGCAAACGCGTTAAATTTCATGTTATTAATTTTTTAATGTAATTGTAGTTCTGAATGTTGAAATGATCGCATTTTTTATTGATTACTTTGTAAACTATATAAACAGTGCTAAAATATTGGTTCATATAATTATAAAAGAAACTTATTCCCTTAACGCATATTTCCATTTTATATTGTGTTTAATTTGAATTGAATCAATTTTCTTAAATTAAATTTGAATGATTTGTAATTTAAACTTTCAGTACTTTAGGAATATTAATTTTCAACACAACTTAAAATTACACAACTAATAATGGTTTAAATATGAGACTGTTTAATTGAAATATGATTTTTTTTTAATAATTGAATTTGAAATTAATCCATTTGGAACGTTTTTGACTTCAAAATCTTAAATTATTAAGGCTTGTGATTTGAGGAGAATGTGTCAAAACGAGTCAAAACCTTCAAGGATTCACGCAATTAGAATGTTTTCAATTTCAAATGCTAATTATTTAAAAGTGTCTAATTATAAAGCTTTAATAATAATTGATAAATTTGATATATTCCCAATTAAAATGGTACAATTTTTTACGTTTTAAATTTTTATTTTGAAAGTTTCAATGCGATTAAAATTGAAACTAAGTAGCAAACTAGGCAGAAAAACTAAAAAAAAAAACCGTTTGGCCGAATTTTTTCTTAAAAAAGTCGAAAAAGTCGCACAATCCAAGTCCTGTTCTTCTATCGTTAGTTTTCTTCCTTAAAAAATCTCGTATTATATTTCCTTATATTTTCTCTGGGAAATGTCTGAGGTCTGTCCAGATTTTCTTTTTAAATGTACTTTTCTTAAAACCTGAAAAAATATTGGTTCCTAAATGAAATCAATTAGGATTTAACACGAGTTATAAATACTTCAGAATAATAAAAATATTACTTAAACTAATCGGAAAAAATTTCAGTTTGTTTGGTCCCGCTTTCGACAAAGCCGCAAAGAACACGAATTCTCACATCGAAGGAGATTACTTCGATTCTACAAGTAAGTTTCTTTATCCTCTTTATCGTCCAAAATAAGCAAAAAGAAATGAGTTATTACAAGTACACTAAATAACAATTTTTCTTGCAGTTGTAAGACTGAAAATTGAGCATCGACCGAAATTTTTCGATGCCTTGGCAGCACTACTCATTGGCTAGAACGAAATGCTGCAGCAATAGAGGCGCGTGAAAGTCCCTCTGATTTGTACATATAATTTCAAGCAGCTAGGTACAAATATTTTTCCATTAACGTAGATAATCGGACATGCTCATGTTGATTTTAAGCAGCATTTTAAGTAGTTTATTTTAGGAGGGTAGAGTGGTCCGAAAAATCGTAATACTTTCTCATATAGAGATGAATATTTTCAATTGACTTTAAAAAAGCATACCTCTGTTCGTAAAATTAAAGAAAAAATTGCAGATTGCGATTTTTTTACATAGTAAGTTCTTTGTTACGATTAATCTAATTTTTAAATCATTTAAATCTGATTTGGTTAAAATTTAGACAGTAATATTTTTTTGGACCACCCTATTAGGAGAGTCTATTAGATATGAAAAGCTTTTAGCGTATTTTTCTAGTCTTTTCCTTATAAGATGGAACCAAAAGTTCAATGTTAGTAACTTTATTGCTAGTGACATACGACTTAATTACTTATAACAGTCTTGTATATAAATAGATATCTTAATTTGTATTTTAGAACCGGCGACGTATTGAGCTAACGATGCTCTTAGTTCCGAGTGTACATACAGTTTTTGTAAAATAGTCCGTTTTCTAATCAAGGGCGAATCTCCCTTGTTCACATAATGTTCAGAAACTTGCAAAATTCGATCTTTCGAAAGCAATGTATAAAAGCCTTATATTTTATCTAAAAGTGAGCGTAATTTTAACATTTTAATTTGATACATAAGTGTGCAAAGTAGATAATACATTTTTGAATTAATTATCGCAAGTCGAGAGTTTTCTTTTTTAAAAATGACTTTGCTAACAAAAAATAACTAGCATTCGAAAAGCTTTGATATGCTTTTAATTATAGATTTGTTAGTCTCTTAAATCACATCGAACCAATTGTAAAAATAAATCGCAGCTTCTGCTGAGCAGAAAAGGAACACGCCAGTTCGACTGATTATAAAACTTAATCCTACGCGATTGCTTCGACGATGATATTTTTATACCCCGTGACATACATTACGTGAACGATAAGAAGTGCACCGACACATAAATAGGTAAATAATAATGAAACTGTCTCCAAGTATACTGATTACTGATAAAACTTGCTATTGTAAATAAGTGCGATTCATTTAAGAGTGATACTAGTTCTAAATAGTGATTAAATTTTACAACAATACATTCAGAATTTGCATTAACCTTTGTTTTTTATTTCAAACTTTGGATCGGGGGTATAAAAGATCGCTTTTGCCTGGCAAATCTACTCAACATTAATTTATTAAATATCACTACTGCTTCATCTATATGTTACATAATTCTGCACCCTAAGGGATCACCTTAAAAAAAATTTATACACGTTTTACATCACACGTAGCGGTCTTCATCACATTTTCGCGTTCTGGAAAAAAGAACGCTGGAAAATTGGTTTTGTTTCGCCACGATTATTAGTCTGTTATTTTTCTGGTCGAGTAGATTTGTGCACTGCGGCGATTTTATTCGTGGGAAGTTTATTGTTACGGTATCGATCCACAAATTGCTGGACGGAATCGACCGTGATTTCAGCTCCGTCTTCCATGACGGCGTAGATTCCTCGGGGAATGTCAATTGCCGTGAGAAGCGGGACTGCGTCGTCCAGACCGACAAACTCGCGAAGAATGTCAGAAGTCTCGCACTGAAAAGGAAAACATTTTAGGGTTGAAGATTAGGGTGGATCGAAAAACACCAATTTTGGAAATTTAAAAGGCCTTAAAACTGAAAAGTTTTCTTTTAGGACACCCTCATAAATTGTGTAAAATTTGAAATTAACAGATAGGATTACAAATTTTTAAATTGCAGAGTTGAAAAAATCGTGACTTATTTTTTTTTATAATCTGCCCAATATGTCAAGTTTTTGCGAATATTTTCAGAGTTTTCGTTTGAGATTATTTCAGAGAGAATCTATTTTTTATGAAGCCCTAAAAATAAAATAGAATCCCTACAAAAATTCTTAGGTTCAAAATGTACTTCCAAAAAGATGAGAAGATCATATCATTAAAAATCAAGGGATAATTAATGCTTAAAATGTGTATTTTTTCATTAAATTGATATATTTTATTCTAATACATTTTTTATAGTAATATTTTAATAAAATCAAAGTTTCATATCACTTTTTTAAGAAATAGTAGCTGCATTCCTTAACATAAAAAAAAATTATTTAAAAGCTGTGGAAAAATTCTTTATGCACTACAAGTGTCGACACATTTTTTTGTCATAATAAGTGAATTTGAAACCTATATTTCACATTTTAAAATATTTTTCAGGTTAATACCTGAAATACAATAAAAAAATTTTATTTCAAAAATTCATTTTCTCCCATTTTCATTGATTAACGAACGTATACTCGATTTTAATTTCTTGTAAGAGTATTAAGGAACTTTTTCTACCAGAATTTTATAAAAACTTACACAAGGACTTACATAAGGGATGACTGAAAAATGCCGAAAAATAAAATTCGGGACACTAAAACATTTCCAAATAATGAAATCCCTGAATTGGAAAATTCCGGAACAGTTTATAATATTACCGAACTTGAAAAATCCCGAATAATAAAATTTCTGATATAAAAATGACGAATTATAAAATATCCAAACTAGAAAATTTTCGAATTATAAAATTACCGAAATTAAGTAATAAAAATTGTGTGTTTTTTTTTGATAAATATTATTTATTAAAAATAAATAATAAAATATTTTTATCAAAGACATTTTTTTAAATGATTAAAGTTTTTTAAAATTATATTTTAAATTAAAAATAAGAATAATTTATAAAATATATAAATAATAATAAATAAATATATATAATAATTGTTATGATAATAATAATTATAAAAAATAAATTAAAAACACGTGCACCTAAAACGAAAAAGAAATTTCTCCCTTCTCCGAATCTAATAACATTTTCCAAACAAACTTTGCAGAATTCAATTCAGTACTAATTTATTTTGAAATTTCTTTTTAATTTTTTTAAAATTAAAAATTCGATTTTTGAGAACGTTTTTTGTAATTTTGAAAAAAATGCTTAGCACATTTTCAAACAAAATTTGTTATCCAGACATATATTTTTCTAATTTTTTAATTGTATAAATTCGGGAATTCTATAATTTGGAAATTTTCTAGTTCGGATATTTTTTATTTCGGATATTTTCTTTCAGAAATATTGATACTAGGGAATTTTCCAATTAGGGATTTTTATATTTTGGGAATTTTTCAATTCGGGAAATTTACAGTGTCGGGAATGTTATTTTTCGGGATTTTTTAGTCGTCCCCTACATAATACAAATTTAATGAAAAAATTTTAATTCACAAAATTCAATATTCCGCCTATTGTAATGATATGATATTCTCAATTTTTTGGAAGTACATTTTGAACCTGGAAAAGTGTTTACGAAATAAAAAAAAATATTTATATTTTTTAGAGTTTCCATTTTTTTATTTTCAGAGCTTAATAAAAAATATAATTTCTCCTACATACAGTCAAATAAAAAATCTGAAAAAATTCATAAAAATTAGCCGTATGGTGCAGATCAGAAAAATATTAACATTCACGATTTTTCCAAAAGTTTACAATTTAAAAAAAGTTTGATCCTGTTTCAGCTCCGCCCAACCTCAAGATATTCATCGATTCATTTTTACACAAGTTATGAGGGACCCAAACGGAAATTTTTTAGTGCTACCGCGTTTTCTATTTAAAAAATTTGTGTTTTTTAATCCACCCTATTGAAGATCTTGTTCGAAGAAGTCGGGAATTTTTAATAAAGGGATTTTGAAATGGTTTCAATTTTCATTTAGAAAAATTATAGGCCTTATATTTGTAGCTACCTCGAGTATTGTTATTACGAGTTTCCTATTTTTTATGGTGGTTAATACAACCGTACATGTTTATTTTCTGGAATATCATTTTTTGTATGATATGACATTGAAATAAGCAAAATTATTCTTTATAGAGTTTTTCTTGTTTAAATTAAACCATAATAAGTAAGGTGTATCGAAAAAAATAAAATTCTTCATTCGCAGTTCTAAGTGGAATAAAGACTTTTTTGGGAGTCCAAAACACTCCCCTAAAGTTCCATTGAAAATTTTCATTGACTTTTAATTACTTTAATTTTATTGTACCTAAATTTGTGTCTATATAGTAAGGATTTTATTTATCTTTCAACATTATTTTGCCTACGCGTCCTTAAAATTTGATAAGAAATTTATTTAAAAAAAGGTTTAATGGGTTTCTCACCATACAGACACATATTTGGGTAAAATAGAAAACATTTTCACTCAATTCAAAAAAGGACAAATCTTCATCGCGAAACAAAAAGCAATATTTTAGTTTTAAATATTTTCTTTTAGTTTAAACTCAATAACACTGATTATAATATATCTAAGATGCAGAAGACAGAAGATTTTTTTTTTAATTAAACTTTAGGGCAGTTTTTTTGACTCCCAAAAGAAAGTTTTCATCCCTATTAGAACTACGATTAAAGAACTTAAATTTTTCGATACGCCCTAATAATTACTTATTTTATATTTAGAAATATTAAACCCCTGTTGTAATAAAAGTATTATGCAGTATAATTTTTAAAAAGTTGAAACTTTTTAACTAGAGCAATGCAATTTCGGAGTGGGTTTAACTAGTTCTGCATAATCGATGGGAACAATCAAGATCCCAGTAATTGGACGCTCTCGAGGAATTTGTCAATTACAGATGTGTCGTTACAACTAATGTTTGTGTCAATTAACAGAAAGGACATTAATATTGTCCCTTCGTATTACATGATTTCCAATAAGGCTGAAACTGCAATTCCATCCCAGGTGCAAACTCAATTAGAATCATTAAGATTTTCTAGAATCTTTCTCTTTAAAAGACTATTAGGGGCCATTAAAAAAACTAGGTCACACTGCCAGGAAGTTGGGGGTAAGCAGGTTTAAAAAAAAAATTCTTTTTTTATCCCCTGTTTTCAAGAAACCTCCCCGTTTTCTCGTTTTTTCGCTTAAATGCGAACTGAAGTACTAGACTCCAGAAGAAAATACAATTATTTTTCCTTGAAAGTTAATTCTTTTTTGGTTAAAGTCTACTATTAAATGTTTGGTTTAGAATTCGTCCTTTTTGGTTAAAAATTTGACTATTTGGTTGAAGATTCAATTACGTACTTTTTGAAAAATTCGTTTTCTTTTTAGTTAAAAATTTTCTTAAATGAAAATTTAACCAATCCATTCTTGGCTGAAAATGGATTGTTTTTAGTTGAAAATTCAACTTTAAATTATTCATTAAAAATTCACCTACTTCATTGAAAGTTGAACTACTTTATTGATCCTATTTTATTGGTTGAAGATTAAACTATTTTGTTGAAAATTCGTTTTTTTCTGTGAAATTTAATATTTTAACTGAAAATTTACATATCCATTTTTGGTTGAAAATTGATAGTTGTTAGTTGAAAATTAATGTATTTTATTGCAAATTCATCTTTTTTGTAGAAAATTAATCTCGATTGAAAATTCAACTGTTTGGTCTAAAGTTAAACTACTTTGTTAACAAATAATTTTACTAGTTGAAGATGCATCTCTTTTTTGAAAATTTAACTATTTTGTTGAAATATAATTTTGTTGTTGAAATCAATTTTTTTGACTGAAAATTTGACTTCCATTTTTCGTCTTTTCTACTTAAAAATTCATCTATTTAGTTCAAAATGCAACTGTTTGGTTGACAATCAACTTTTTTTTTAAATTAAACTATTTGGTTCAAAATTCATGTATTTTATTGTAAATTCGTCTTTTTGGTAAAAAATTAATCTTTTGGATGAATTGTTATTTTGGTTGTACAGTTCTGGGTTAAAAATTCATCTTTCTTTTTGATTTGAAGATTCAACTATTTGTTGAAAAATGCAACTATTTGTGGCTGAAGCTTTATATTTTTTGTTCGAAAATTCGACCATTTTATTGAAAATTCAACTGTTTGGTTGAAAATTCAAATATTTTTTTTAATTCGTCTCTTTTGCTTGAAAGTTGAACTATTTGGTTGTAAATGTATCTGTTTGGTAGAAAATAAATTTATGTTTTTTGAAAATTCAACTATTTTTTTTAATTTCCAATATATTTCGACTTAAGTTCTTAAGCGTTTCATATTGAATTCAACATGGTACCTATGCATAATATTATTTCAAAGAATTTATACCCCTTCTTTCATGCAAATCACCCTATTTCTCCTGTTTTGAGAGCATTTTGGGCTGTGAAGTCTGTTAAAATATTATGTTTATATGTTTTGTGTTTCATTTTAGGCGTTTGACAAATTGAATCGAAAAAAAGATGTTTGAAAGGGGCGGGGTTCCGTATCTGTAACGTCACCATGGAGGTTAAGCTTTTTGTGATAATCTTTGACGAGGAAGTGCAGGGGTGAAAAAAGTTTCCAAATAGCGTGACGTAGTTTTTGAATTGCCCCTTAACTGAGTCACAAGTATAAATATCAATAAGTATAGCTACAACTAAGCTACTCTCTTTTTCGAATCCTATTATTATTTTTATTTTTATATCTATGTTAGAGATTGAAAAGAGAATCGAGAGACTATTTTTCGAGTTTAAAAACAGTAGAAACTTTTTTTTAAAGGATTCTGAAAATATCTTTGTATTAGAATTTGGTTGCTTTACAAAATTTTGCATTAAATTTTCTTACATCGAGTGCGATATAAAATTGAAGCATATCATCGAGATCGTCAAAATTTGGATCATAATCTGGTCTGTCTCTCCTATAAGCATCTGCGGCTGGCAGTAAAACAGTCTCTCCAAATTGAATTTCACAATCTTCTCCCTCTGAAAAAAATGAATAATCAAATTAACAAAAAAATATTTTTTAAAAACTTTAATTAATGAAACTAATTCCATGTTAATCTTAATTTTTTAATGTAATTAATTTAATTCAACTTACCGACGAAGAGAATAATAGCTGGTGCATCATGCAAAGAAGTTGCATACTTTTCTGTTAAAATATTCACGAGGCGACTCGTCCAAGGGAAATTCTGAAATTAATTTTCATTTTAGTAAAGAATCTCGGCTTGAATCATTTAGTGAAGTTAATTAATAACAGCAAAGGAATGTGGATCGATAAGGATGATAGAAAGGATAAAATTCCATATGTATGTACTAATAATATAATATCTATAATAATATCTACTAATACCTACTTTACAGGAATCTCCAGAATATAAAGATAAATCGGAAATAGAAACTTCGAGTTCTTTAAAACTAACTATTGAGAGGAAAGTATTTTTATTTATTATTTATTAACACTTGATTTGCTAATGTTAGATAAGAGTGATTAAAGTTGAAAAAAATCCATTGCAGGAAAACTTCATTACCAAGCCTTCAGGATCTTCTAAGAGTTCTGCTCGACCTTCTAGAGTGATAATGTTATCTCGGGGGTCGAGGATCACTAACGTGGGGATTGCCTGAACGTCCAGAGCCCTTGCTAATTTTTGCCTTCTCTCTT
>JAUELO010000348.1:812725-825438 GCA_032357855.1 Amphibolips quercusostensackenii
ACACATATATATATATATATATATATATATATGAAGAAAGCTGCTTATAATTCAAATTATTTTGAAAATCCTGCAATTGTTTCAGAATTTAAATATTGAAAATAACCTTATTGTAAATATTGCTGAGACCTTGAATATTTGTTCTCAAGTTAACTCTATTATAATCGCGTTGAATATGCATCATTCCTAAAATAAGGCGCTTGTCTAAATTTAGCTTGCATTTAAGAACAATTACTTTATTGGAATTAAAATCAAGAGTATAGCAAGGGGGATACAAGCTCGAATCTCGAAAGACAGCGCCACTGTCGCAGGTAACTTAGCGTGCAACAGAACCATCCGTTAGTCAGTGGAGCCATCTGTTAGTGTTGGAAACTTGCAACGGTGGCATCATCTCTCCGGATTTAATCTCGTAGCGGTCTTGCTATACTATAAGTCGAAATTAGGATAGTGTTTATAAGCATGTTTTGCTAAAGCTGTATTTTTCAAATTACTATCAATAGATCTTTCATGTTCTCTATTTTCAGATATAATGGTCTACTGGTAATTCTGTATACACAGCTGCATTTTTCCCTTTTCTATTTTATTTTTGGTGCTTTAAAATAATATTGTGTTGAATTTTCGTTCAACTGAGAAAACTCATTAGATGTTACACATACTTTTTATTTTCAAATAATTGCTCGTCATAACCTTTGATATATGGCAAAACTATTAATATTCTCTTTTTTGAGTTCAGGTTTAAATTGTGATTTATTTGCACATTTCGATTAATTTTTTTTTTTTTTGATTGAAAAAGCTTTGCAAAAGCTACATTTTTAAAAATTTCAAATTAATTTAATTAAGCGTTTCTCAATTGACAAATGTATAATACCATGTTCTGAGTAATTGTCCGGATGTGTGTGTGGATGTCTCACCTTTTTGTGAACACCATAACTTGAAAACAGTTGCAGATAAATTGATGAAATTTGTCAGCCTCTTTTTCATCATTAATGTATTGAAACTAGTGAAAGGATTTTTAGAAACATATATGTTATTTTTTGTAGCACTTTTTGATATTTTAAAAATTTGTTTTTTTAGCAAAAATTTTTATTAACATAATTCAAACTTGATGCAAGAACATGACAGATTCCTTGGTTTGAGGCGAATTATTTGACCTATAATATGATTATATTTCATCAAATAGTAAAGATTTATAATCATTTATATTATATAAAAAATCGATTTTTAATTTTAAAAAATTTTTTTTTATATGATTAAAGGTTGATGCGAGAATGAAAAAGACAAGTTAATTCGAGACTAATCGATTGTCCTATAATGTTAATACATTTTATTGAAGAGTAAGGAAACTATGGCAACGCATAATAATAAACAAAAAATTTTTTTTATAGTACAACTTTTTTTTAACATACCGATAGAACTATGATATTAATACACTTTTTTTTAAAGTGACTAGGTTATGCTCACTCGCAATATTTGAAACATCTGTTTCAAACATAAAATCCTTTTTCATCTACATAAATCAAAGTCGGTGCATGAATAAAAAAGACTTTTTGACCATAAATTAACAAAAAATAATTGACAAATTTTTCCCTTTCTTTTTTCAGCTTGAAAAATCCTTTTTTTCAAATACGAAATTTTATTGGTTTAAGTTGTCATTATGGGCCAGGCGCCTGTAAAGAGCGCAGTCGTGAGTTCATCCACGCACCACCTTGTGACCCTATGAAAAAGGTCGACGGAGACCCAAAACAACATTGAGGGGGCTCGCTGGCATGCAAGGAAGTTTAGGATTGAGCAGAAACCGCCAAGGGACGATCTAACTCGAAACCATTGTCCTGTAGATCCAGCTTACCAGCCTGGGCAAACAGGCTAGAAGATTGTATCTGCGACACTAAGTACGATGGTGGGACACGTGGTTGTAAGGGCGTGACCTGCCGCAACTTCTATAAAATTTTTTTGAAAAGTGCTAAAAGGATAAATTGTTCTAAGTCTTAACACTTTACTCAACTTAGAATAATCTCTTCTGAAATTTTTGGTAGCATTAGAAAGCAGGTTAGATTATTGTATCGTCGGAGTTAAGTATGTAATCTGCCAGGACAACACTAACGTTAAACGCTATAGCAGATGTGAGATATTTTTTTGCAAAAAAAGTTTCAAAGTGTAAGATTCTCAAGATTCTACTGAGCGACTTCAAAGCTTTTAGAGAGTATTTTTCTATACATATAAAAAAAACTCACACAGTTGAGCATATTTGTTTAAAAAAAAAAGTGTCGAGTTTCTCCACTTATTCGAGAGCGCTTTGCATTTTACTAAAAGAATAAAAATTGAGCTTTATCCATTTTTCCGAAGTCTACGAATATAATGTTTTGCGATGGGGCCGACCGAAAAGTCTAACAAATAAATATGAATTTTTATGTATTATTGGATTAAATAAATCCTTTTTTATGGCTGTCTTAAAAATTACAGACTCGTTATTTCTCTTCCCTAGTCGATCCCAGAAATTCTATAGAAATATATTTTGAAAGGTCTTTAAACCTTTAACGATATAAAACAATAAAATTGTAACAATATGGTTCCAAAAGCAGACTTTTCTTAATTATTACTTGTCTGGCGAATTCCTGTATCTTTCCTCTATGTCTATAATTTGTCAGCTTCCACGTTCAGACTTTGTCTATCCAAAATTCATTAGACTTTTAACAGGTAAATGCAAAATTTTGGTAACGTAATAGGGTGATGAGTATATATTCTAAAAAGGTATGTACAGTGTCGCTACCCTTGGACGCGCAATATATTTTTTTCATGTTCTGTTAGAAATCGTCTCTAGGACTGGCTGAAGTCAACTCTGTCAATAGTGCCGCAAAAGTTTCAGATTTTACGACTTTTCTTGGAAGAGCCGTGCCACTCTTGCCGCGTATCGACCTCCAGAACAGCTAGAAATATTCGCATCGCTCTAAGTCCGTAGTGCTACACGCAGCAACGGCTTTCCATCAGTGGATAGTTGATAATCAATTATTAACAAACAATCATAAATTACTAATCATTATTGAGATAATTATTATTTCTTATCATTTTATGATTAATTAATTAGTATATATTCAACTATATAATCGTTAAGTTATCATATACAATTATTACTTTTTATTTAATCATCAATAGATTAGTAACTAAAAATAAATTATGAATTATTAACTTTGAAACCCTCATTATTATTGAATTCAATTATTATTATTTATTATTATCAATCGTTATCAAAAATAATCATCAGTTAAATTAAATAAATATTAAAATTAATAAAACTAAAATCAAAATATCAGTTATCAACTATCATTATAAAAAACTATTTAGCCATAACGATTAATTAATATCTCTTATACATTAAGATCAAAATTAAGTGGAATGTATAATTATGTGGATTTTATAGAAAATAAATGTAACTACAGCTTATTGAAATAACGAGTTTTGATATTTCAGAATTCTGATATTTTATCTCAAGTTTCTAATTAATAACAGCTAAAATAAGCGTTCTGTATTTGATAAGTGTAATGTAGCCAAGGCGTAATAATAAGCATGTGTCAATTAAGAAAAATAAAGTATTTGGTCCAAAATTTATAATACTGTACACTGTTGTACAATACTTTTCTGCAACGCATTATTAATCATATAAGTAAAGATAAAAATTTGCCTTAATAATTGATTCTTATTTTAAGAACGATTAATAATTGAATGCAATCTTGTAAGATCTTTTCTGGAACGTGCAATCTCTTCATAATCTCTTCATTTTGTCGCAAATTTTGTTGTTCTGTATAACGCAAGATGTTAGACCTTGAACATATACACACAGTTCTATTTAGGAAAGTTTAAACGCTTTAGGATATGTGACAATAAAAAAAATAAATGCGATTGAAACACAAAAAAGTAAAATTAACATTAATATTGAAGAAATAACTGCCACACTATATCATTCGATACGCACAAATATGTATACGTGTATTAGTATACGAATGAATACATGTTTATTCGAAACATATCAAACCTGTAATATAATTATAAATTATAGCATGAAATATCATGAAACTGAGTGTATTTCCTTGCAGCACTATTGGCAGAGTGAGATTGGAATCTTGAAAAAAAGCGTGAGCCTCGAGAGTGGCGTAGGAGTAGGAGTATTGTTTAAACGAAAATAAGGGGAAGCGGCACTATAGACAGCGCCACTATTGACAAAGTTGACTGTATTTGTCTTCTACATTTTTCACGTCATTGCTATAATTTTGATCTTTGTGATTTTCTTTAAAAATACTATGTAGTTCAAAAATAAAAAATAAAAAAATAAAGCATCATCTTGTACTCGACCTCCATAAATCAAAATTTTATGCTTCATGTCAGCTGAAACTACATCTATTGTATCTTTATATTCTGCTAGTACTCATCTTTGAACCTTACTTAAAAAGCGATCGCTGAAAGTGCGTTTTGCTGGAGGATCGGACATGCACCGTCTTGCTTACAGCCATGATCTAACAAACAAGACAATACTACAACACTTTAGGTGATCGACGTATTTCCTCATCAAGTTTCGTTCACCCGACGCAGATCACGCCAACGATCAACTCTGGAAGTCGTTAATAAACAACGGCAGTCACCTAACACATACTTTTTTAGTTTCTTCACCCTTTCTCAGCGTCCTCACCTCCCAATCCCTATAATCTGTGACCAATTTCCGGGCAGGAGGCCATAACAGTCTTCAAGGCAAAATCTCACAGAGTTCAACTGAATTCTATCTCCCCTAGGTGCCTTCTATGTTGACAAATGTGTGGCAGAAGGTAAAGATCGGATAGATACGCACATGGCAAACATGTTATCAAAGAGTGACGTAAGTGCATAACGTCAAAAAATTTAAATTCTTAAATTGATAATCACGTCTTTAAATTATTAACATTTTCTATTCAAAGTAAATTTACATTGTTTTTATTTTCTAATTAAAAAAGAGACTGATATGTTTGAAGTAGTACTTAAGTGTTGAGCTACATGTCTCTGTTTACATATTTTTAAATTTAGAATCATAGAAAGAATAATTTGCGCAAATATATCGTTTTATGTAATATGGAAAAAAACTTGATGCATTTTTGATCATGCGCTTTTTTATGCTGCTTTTTTATATTGCATAAAACGGTTTGTTAACGTAAGGTATTTTTCCTGTAACTGTAAATTAGGAAATATTTTATAATTTTCATGGTATAGGCGAAGAGAACGTGGTGGAGGGGTCGTCAAAATATACCTGTGATTTGTTCTATTTCCCCTTCATAGCGCCACTTTGTTACATCGCTAAGTTTAAATATTATAACATAAGACTTTACGCAGTGTGGTGCGGGTATATGCTTTCCTGCGTGTTGGGAACGCTGCAGCCCCACACACTGTTTGTCGCATTAAACAAGCTCTGTGAAAAACTCGGACTAGGGATTCTTTTGTCCTGCCTAATAGAGGTGTCATGGTAGCAACACTGCTGTGACTACAGCCGTCTCAATATGGACACACAGCGTGCCCAATACGAGAGAGGATCCACGCCAAGCTGCGGTCGACCAGTGCGCGACGCATTTGGTGTTGCAGCTCTATCACGTGGGCAAGCAGTTAGCCCAAAATAAGCAAGCAAATGAAAATAATTTTCAGCTGAGCTTACGGATAGTATAGAACCACACGTAAAATATTGTTTCTGAGAAGAGTGTTGAAGCCTACATTAATACAACATATGTTGAAAAAAGTTTTAGTTCTTTCTCATACAAGACGATTATATTAAAATATTTCAAGCATATTTCAATAAATATTTCATTATCTTATCGAAAAAGGATTTGCAAAAACTTATTGCTTGAACTAAAATTTGTTTAAAGATGGCACCGTTAGTACAACAGTTTTCCTGAAAATCCCTCAATATTGCAGTGAAAGTTTTGGAGAATTCTTCAAAAATGTTTTAGTATGTAAAAGTATTCATTATTATAGCTTGCACTGAATTTTTTTCCTACATACGTTACAAAAATAATAACATATGTGAAAAAAATTTGAGTGTAATTCAATTTCTTGATATATATTTGAACAATAAATTTAAACTTTCCAAACATATTTTCGCAAAAATTGAGCGAAATATGCCCAATGATGATAACATTTTTCACCTATTACAAATTGAAATACATTTTTTTCAATGGAATCGATATCTGGATTCTAAATATTTTACTGTGTTATTGATTTTGTAGTAAATTAAATACTTTACTTACGAACAGAATCAAAACATATCAGAAAAGTGAGATACACAGGAAATAATAAGATCTCCATGCTTCTCGATAGACACAATTGCGTTTAAAAAAATGCTGACTGACAAGATTTTACATACGTCTCGTATTTGCTTATGTACTAGTCATTATCACATTATGGACACAAATTATTATCTACATTCAGGTGGGGAAATAAAGTGACAGAAATAAACTGCTTTGGAAAACGTATTTTTTTTAGTGATGATTGGAAACGAGTTACATTGAAAAAAATGTAAGAATTTGTTTATGGTAGCCGTGCAAAATGAACTTGCTCAGCTGCTCGAAGCCTGACCGTAAACATTCTTTTTTCAAGCGGCGTACGAAGACACGTATATAATATTAGAAGCTGCAATAAAAGAGGGTGTTAGGGTATGAGGTCCAATATTATACAACAGGTATCAAATTTGAGCTCATTTACTTTTTGCATTTTGCGCGTCTCTAATAAGAAAAATACAGTACGTGTCGTAAAGGAAAGCCGTCTATCCATGGCTTAGGCATTGTTTACAAACTCGTGATGGGTTCTGGCCTTCGGCCCTCACCTACAACGTGTTTCCTAAACATTTTCTCGACATAAAAAAATGTCACTTTCTCTCTTGCTATGGAATATAATATCACAATACCTACGTTATACATACTTTTTTCAATTTTTTTAGGTTTGAAAATTTTTCCAGAATTTAAAAACAGTTCAATGGCTTCGTAACTTATTAGTGTAATCACTACGAGTTATGAAAACATATTATGGGTAATTCAGTTTAGGTCTGTAAAGATTTTTCGTAATTTAATTTCTTATCACTTTTTCGCGATTCTAGAGGAATAATTATTAGAAACTCGCTACTGCATGAAACAATGCTAAAATATTGCAAGGAATAATACAAAAAATAGAGAAACTACACAAAAACAATTGAATTATTTACTTAATGTGGATTTTCAAATTATTTCACAAAACTATTTTAGTTTTACGAGATTTAAAGAATTTCGAAAGATTAAAATTTTTTTAGGTTATTTGAAGGCATTTTAAAGCATTTCTTTAAGTTTTAAGAATTTAATTAAGGCCCCAAGGTTTCGAAAGAATTTGAGTTATCTCCAAGATTTTCATGCAAAAATAGTTTTCAAAATTAACCAATAAAAATTAAAAGCCTAGAAGATAAAACTATACATTTCTTTAAGATAGGAAAAGCTGCAAATTTTACAAGATCAAATCAAGCACTTTAAATATTTTTTGTTGACATGAAAATTAAAGAATATTAGAAATAATAATGAATTTTATAGTTAAAGATTGTAAGTAGTCCCAAGGTCTCAGTCATAAATTTATTAAATTTTTAAAATTTTGAAACTCGAAACTTCTACACTTTTGAGAATTTTAAATTAATATCGTAAGATTTCGAAACACAAATTATTTATGTGATCTTAAGTAGCATTTTAAGTGACTAAGTTAATAATTTAAATCAGAGTTAATAATGCTTTTACTCAGAAATAAATATTTATTCCTGTGTCTCGGTCTGAGACAGCCTATTCCAAAACTGCAAAATAAAGTACAAATTTTATTTATCATAATTAGTTTGATATTTGTTTCTTATTTTGCACTAAATGTTATTCTTAGCTACCCGGAATAATGTACTACGACAATAAATTTATATTATTACGATACATAATATGCATTCGTGTTAAAACATACGTATTTTTATTGTCTTGTTTTTACAATTTAAAAAAGTGCGCATCCTATAAAAAAAAATACACAATTTCGTTATTAAGCATTTCATTGCAACTTGTGTCGCTTTTACATAGATTAATTTTATTTTTTTTCAACGTTTATTTTACAATTCAAAAAAAAAATTATGCATTTTAGGGTATCGTTTTTTTAAATAATTTTTTTAAGTCATATTTTTCACAAATAAAACAAACATGCACGTCTTATAAAAAAAAGTTTAATTACAAATTTGTAGTTTTTTCTAGTGTCGCTTGCCCAAAAGTTTAATTTTTAAATTCTAAATATTTTATTTTTTACAATTAACCCCTTCGTTGACAAAAAGAATTGGACAAAAAGTGCTCAAAATGTCAAGAAAATTTTTCATCCTGAAAAATTTGTACTCTGGGATTTTTGGGGTTGCTAATTCCGAATCTTAAGTTAAAATTTGAAAATTTGTAATAGCGAATCCAATATGGCGGACAAAAACACAAAAACGGCTTGATTTAGATAATACGGATCTGAACTTTTCGTAACCCCCTGCATTAAATGGTGAATTTATTTACGACCCCGAAGTGTGCCACAAGGAGGTTGCAACGTTGGGATTTAACACTGCTTTTTTTTATTTTGTTTTCATTTTTTTGAATTTTTGTTTTTTGTCGTTTTTTGTTTTCTTTTTTTTGTTTTATTTTTTTTTAATTGTTTTCACTTGCGTTTTTTTTTTATTTTCAAATATTTTTGTATGATTATTTTGTACTATAAATTTTCAACTAAAATAATTTTAAAAAATCTTCAGGAACAACTTTGATATCCGAAATAAGTGTTATTTCTAAAACACTTGTCGATTTGTGTGAGAATTTATAAAGCACGCAAGGTGAAGTGGTATATTATCGCATATTATACATTGTACGTTAGTGTCCGTCCTTACTCTGTTTGATTTTCAGACGAAGCATCGCATTCTTAAAATTTTTTCTCCTGAATTTATTATTTTGCCTGGAGTATGTGTATGCTGTCCTAGTCGTTTCATGTGAAGAGAGGGACAAGAAAAATCTTTGCGTGTAGTTGCAGTTTTTTGGTCACAATGTTCTTTGATGAGTTTATTAACTAACGCAAGTCTAAGATTAAGCTAATTCTTTTTCATCTTTTCTAAGGGCGAAAAGAATCGCCTACTAAAAGCAGCCATGTCCAAGAGTCAGAAAAACACCTGGTGGTACTGTTTCATAGTCTTGCATAGCACTTCATAGGGATGTAAAATTTGATCGGATACATCCACTTCCCCCCTATTATTGTTGTCGGGGATTGACACATTTATCAGCTAGCTGTTTAAAGAGTAATGAAAAGGTATATAAGTTATCAATGTATAAGCATCGACCGTGTATTACAAGATTACCAAGCATCTCTTCACTTGTTTCCCCAGATAAAGCAATTGCTTCCTTTGCTTTTGACTTACACTTATCCTTCCCCGTATGAATTGTGAAATTGTAAACGTATCCCGCTACAGATTTACTAGTTTTATATAATTTAATACCGAAACGATCTCGTTTGTTGAGGTTACATTGCTTGAAACTTAGTCTTTTTTTAAATCGTAAAAGCGTTTCGTCAATTAAAACATCCCGCCCTAGTCGCTTAACTACCTAAAATAGTCCACCAAGAACTCGAGAACATGTCAAATCTTTTAAATCTTGTCTGTCGACTCTTTATCGTCATCCACAAAGTGCAGAAATTAAAAGATGATCTGGAATCTGCTAAGGGACATACACTTTGCGAAAAATGGTGTCTCTATTATGGGATAGGTCGACCGATACATGACGTAAGATGGTTTTTTTACTATTCCCACCAGTATCATAAGTGCAATAAATGTATACAATTCATCAGGTGTCAACAAATTCCATTTTAAGATCCTTCATTGGGGCTTCAATTTACCTGCTTCACGTAGAACTTTGAATTTCTTTTCATAATATATATTAGTTTCTGCACAAATTGAATCAATCATATCTTTAGTGAAGAATTCTGCAAATACTTCCAAAATTTCTTCGAAAAATATTCGATCCATCTTTGGAAGAATTATTATTTTAATCTCCTGGAGTTTCAACAATCCCGCTATCTTCAATGTCGCTTTGTTCACACAAACAATCATCATCATCAGTGTCATTTTCATCTGAGCTGCTATCAGTATCAGAAGAAGTGCTTTCTTCCAAAGAAACTTAATTATCTCTCAATTTCTGTCTTTTTTTTTAGCGAAACCCATTTTGACGCTACCTACAAGAGGTAAAGCAGAGCGTAGTAGGGAGACACAAGAAAGGAGAGAAGACAGCCTATGTCCGTGCGTTTGTCTTCGATTTGCCTTAGTCGACTTTTGTGTAGTAATACTGTAATAATGATTGCTAAAGCTGCTTAATAGCGTAAAACGTATTTTCTTTTTAAACTAAATGACGGTGTTAAAATGGAACAAATGTTTAAAATTTCTGAAATTTCAACGTCTTGGAAGTTTGCCTCGAGAATAATGTAATAGTAACACACCGAGAGAACTGGAAGAGTATACGCTACTATGCGCTACTAAATATGAAAAGCCTAAACCATAGAAAGTAGATCCTACTACAACATTTAGTGAATCCTACGTAGCCAACAGTAGGATCTTCTTTCTATAGATTACTTTGCCCATATTAAGTAGCGTATAGTAGCATATACTCTTCTAGTTCTCTCGGTGTGTTACTGTTACATTATTCTCGAGGCAAACTTTCACAACGTTAAAATTTCAGGAATCTTGAACATTAGTGTTACTTTACCACAGTCGTTTAGTTGTATAAAAAAAGGAATAAAGTTATACGCTATTGAGCAGCTTTAGTAATCACTATTACAGTATTATTACACAAATGTCTACTGAGGAAAATCAAAGAAAAGCGCTGAAATATAGGCTGTCCCCACTTTTTTGTTTTTTTCCCGCCTGCGCTTTGCTTCACCTCTTGTGAGTGGCATTAAAAAAAGTTCCGTTAAAAAAAAGGCAGAAATTTGAAGATAATGACGTTTCTATAATAGGAAGTACTTTCTGTGACACTGATAACAGCTCAGATAAAAATGACACCGACGATGATGATTGATTGTGTGAACAAAGCGACACCAAAGATGATAAGACTGTTGAAACTGCAGGCGATCAAAATTATGATTCTCCCGAAGATGAATTAAACATTTCTATAGCAACACGCTTGAAAAAATTTATAAACGATCTAAAGTGGTCTGACGTTGGACTTTTTAGTCTTGCCGTTTATCCATTTACTGATAAGACTGCAAGGGTACAGCCATCTGTCAATCTTGATCCAGACAAAACTGCTTTGGAAGTATTTGCAAAATTCTTCACTAAAGATATGATTGATTCAATTTGGTGCAAGAACTAATCTATATTAAGAAAAAAAATTTAAAATTCTACGTAAAGCAGATAAATTCAAGCCCCAATCTAGGACTTTGAAATGGGATTCGTTGACACCTGATAAATTGTATACATTTATTGCACTTTCAATACTGATAAGCATAGTGAGAAAACTATCTCACGTCATGTATTGGTCGACTCATATCATGATAGAGACACCATTTTTTGCAAAGTTTATGTTTCTTCGCAGGTTCCAGATCATTTCGCAATTTCTGCACTTCGTGGATGACGATTAAGAGTCGAAAGACGAGATTTAAAAGATATGACCCATTGTTGAATTCTTGGTAGAGCGATTTCAGGCAGATTACCGACCGGGACGGGATAATATAATTGACGAAACGCTTTCACAATTCAAAAAAAGACTGAGTTTTAAGTAATCTAACCTCAACAAACAAGGTCGCATTGGTATAAGATCATATTCAACTAGTGAATTTGTAACGGGATACGTTTACAATTGCACAATTTACACGGGAAAGGATAAGAGTAAGTTTAAAGCAAAGAAAGCAAATGGGTATATCTGGGGAAACTGCTAAAGAGATGTTTGGTAATCTTGCAAAACAGGGTCGATGCTTATAAATTGATAACTGGTATACGTCTCTATTGCTGTTCAAACAGATTGTTGATGAAAAAAGCAACCCTGCTGGACGTTTAGGATGAACCGAAAATACTAACTTAAAGTATATACGACACACATGAATGTTGGTGATATGAAGGTGCTGCATACACCTAAGTTGTGCTTGATTGTTTGTAAAGATAAGAAAGTCGTAAGCATGCTTATAACTTATAAACGCCCTGCCATGAAGACAGCTAGTAAGTTAAACCGACATATAAGAGATTACACAGGCACACAAAAACAAAGTCAAAGCCCACGGAGGCGACCTTTGGGGTTCTATCTTTTTTGGGTCGCTGATTCCGAATCGTTTGTCGGTTTTTCAGATCAGATCGCTTTCAAGGTCATCTGAAGGTCAAATAAAGAAAATATTACTGAAAAAATATGAACAAATTCAAACATAGGTTTTTTATCACGCTGAATCAGAATCCGGTGTCGGTTTACCTTCATTAGTTCAAGATCAAGGTCATTTGAAGGTCAAACCAACAAAATAACCTTAAAAAAAATTGTAAAAATTTATATATAGGTTTTGAGGGTCGCTGAATACAAATCCAAGGTTGTTCTGATCATATCTGGTTATCTGAAGGTCATCTGAGGTCATTTGAAGGTCGAATTAAAAAAAAAGGCTCAAAAAATCTGAAAAAGTTTAAATGTAGGTTTTTGCGCATGCTGAATCCGAATCCGGTGTCGGTTGACCTTAATTAA
>JAUELO010000348.1:846584-861836 GCA_032357855.1 Amphibolips quercusostensackenii
TACCTTGCATAATATTAGACCAGTTTCTGTGTTTTCCATTCACCATTACACTCGCTTTGCTATTGGCATATATTGCCTTTGTTGCTGGTAGAAGCCATATATTGACTCCATCCTTTTTTAGGACTTTCCACAGCTTATTTCTATTTACCTTGTCGAATGTTTTTTCTAGTTCAATAAATGCACGGAAAACTTTCTTCTTTACTCTTAAACTTTTTTCTATGATATGTCTTAAGCTAAATATTTGATCTGTACATGATCTTCCTGGTATAAATTTCCTTTGTTCTTCCCATATCTTTTCCTCTGTTATTTTTTATTACCCAACGAATAAGTATTTTTGAATATATTCGGCTTACGCTGATACCTCTGTGATTATTGCAGCTCCTTTGGTCTCACTTTCCTTTGTACATTGGTAAATAAATGCTTTTTCCAGTTATCAGAAACTTCTCCCAATTCAAAACATAAATTTATCAATTCGCACAATCGGTGGAGCATGTAATCACCACCATATTAAAGCATTTTAGCGCTGATACCGTCTACACCATCAGCCTGACCATTTTTCAAGTTTTTAATTATATCCCTAACCTTGGAGACTCAAACTATCTCAACCAAGCTTCCTAACGTATTACGTTCGTGTTTTATATGTCGTTATTGTTTTGACCTATACCTTTATCCCCTAATAAATCCCTGAAAGGGTCTCTTAAGGCGTCTAGTATCCCGTCTGTGTCATATTACATTTCACCCTTTCTATTTTTCATGCTGGCTAACTCTGGATTTTTTCTTCCTTTCATACTGATCAGCAACAATTTATAAAACAGTTTCTTGATTCCTTAAAAATCGATTTCCGTTTCCTTTTTCCCTTCTGTTTTGACTTTGACTAGTGATTTTACTATCCTCTTTTTGACTCTGTATTTATTTTTCAGTCTATTTCTTACCTCATAGCTCAGTCCTGTGGCGTTTAGCCATCGTTATGCATTTCTTTTTTTACTTTGGCGGCTACGTCGATTTCATCATTCCACCACGCATCACGAGATATTCGTCCTACAACCGCAGTACCACACACTTTAGACATACTCTTAACAAGGACATACTCTATAATAGTAAATGCACCTTCTATGGCTGTGTTGATTAATAGCGGTTCCCAAGTTGTCTGAACTATACGTTCGTTTATCCTATACTAAAAATCTATTTGTACTTCCGGTTCCTATAAATTTTCGATTGTGATTCGTGTTTTTTTCGTCTTTTTTGTTTGTCTTTATTTTCCTTCCCTGAACTAAGTGTATTTTGGAAAATAGCAGGTTAGGAACAGAATTTCATTTAGAGCCCCTCATGACCCTGGCATCTTTAAATAGTTCTCTTAGTTTTTTATCTGCAACCACGAAGTCAATTATAGTGCGGCCGTTTCCGTTACACCAGGTGTACATGTGGATCATTCTATGCCTAAACCAAGTATTTGTTATAAATATACTCTTCTCTAAGCTTAAGCTACCTAGCAACCCTGTAGAATCTTGACGTTGGACGCTAACCCCGTTCATTCATGTGACCTAGTATAATGATTTTTCACCCTGATCGCAAGTGCTTATTGTATCATATAAGCTGTCCCAAAAGACGTCTTTGATTTCGCTTGAAGCGTCGTCAACTGAGGCGTAACACGCTATCATAAATTATATTCTGATTCCAAATTTCATTCTAACTCACAAAATCTAAAACCTACCGCTTGTTTACTATGTGCTTCACTATCAACTCCTAAACATGTTTCAAATCTGCCTTCAAGATCTCCATTAACTATATTTCTAGCGTCGTATCCCTCTTCTTTGTTTCAGGCGAAAATGAAATATCAAGCTTTCTTATATGCATAGTTTCTCGTAATTCTTTTGCCTTTAGATTACACACTCTAGTATTCCAAACACCAAGTCTCCATTCATCGCCTGATACTATATATTTTCCTTAACCAGGTCTGTGCCTTTCGTCAATCAAAGTTTTAGGCCTTTCCGAGGGTCGAAATCATGTCCAAATTAGAAAGTTAGTGTCATAGGGTGGAGAGTCAGGTTATAACGTCAGTCCCATCAAACTTCGGTTAATGGAGATAAGGAGGGTGGGCAGAACTGGTCCCGAGAGAGTTAGAGTTGCATGATACATACTCAGAAGGTCATCTAACTATCGTGCGTTGTTTGGCTTTAAATGTTTATTTTTTTGTATTTTTTGGATTTTTAAAATGCTATGACTCCGATAATTTTTTTTTTATTAGAAAAAGTCATGAGGATAAATTTTTCGTATTTCCGAGTATTACTTATAAACAAACGTAGAATTATTAAATTTGCAAAAAGTAATCTCAAAAATTTTCAAAATGTGCTTACTTTTTGAATTTTTATCCAAAATGGCTGGCTAACGAGCTTCACCTTCATTTTCGAACACTGAAAGAGTGTAACAAAGCCCAATCCAATATGTCAATTCCTTAATAAGTTATCGTGTAAACAGATTAAAAATTTACAGACACACATTTGCGAAAATCTGGTTTTTGGCGTTCAGAAGGCCTCGAAACGTGGACATTTAACAAAAACGGAGGGGCTTAAATTTTACACAAATCTGATACCTTCTCTGATAAGAATGTAAAAAATGAATTTTTAACGAAAAATGTAATGTAATATTTCAATCGAAAACGATTTCAATTATAAATAAAAAACAGTTAAAAGCAATTAAAAAGACGAATTTTCCATCAAATAGTTAAATTCATAACGTAATCAGATTAATTTTTATCCATTTGCACTTTCAACAAAAAATGTCTAATTTCTATCAGAAGAGACGAACTTGAAGTTTGGACCAGAAAAATTATTTTTAACAGAATGGTTGAGTTTCGAATTAAAAAACATCACTTTTTTACCAAAAATGGCATAACTAAATCTGCAGTTAAAAAAACGTATTGTCAACTAAAAATACGAATTAAAAAAAGGAGATGAATTTTCAACTAAAGAGATTGATTTTGAACTGATAAAATGAATTTCAAACACAGTATTTCAACTTTGAACCAATTAGTTGAATTGGCAGTTTAAAAAAATTAACTTTCAGCGAAAAATTGTTACATTTTCTTTTTTTTTGTATTAATTCTGTTCTTATTCAAACAAAAAAGGGGTAGTTGTTCAAAAACAAGGGAAAGTAGAAAAGTTATTTGAAAAATGGGAAATAGTATTAAGCCCGTATTAAGATGCTTTACATTTAAAAGGAAATCACTAATTTTCATTTTTTTCATCGTTTCAAAAAAAAGTTACTGCGATTTATATTTTCCACGTGTAATGCCACATTTTGCATTAACCTCTTTCCTCCTAAGACACACATACTTAAAATCCCCTCATACCGCCCCCCACCCCTCTCTTAGAAGTGTGGCGTAGTTATTGAACGGCCCATCATTGGAATTTTCTTTTAAAATATAATTCGGTCAAAAAAGATACATTTTATGATTTTGAACAATGAAATTCTACAATCAGATAATATTTTGCTAATATTAATTATGTATGGATTTTATTTAAATGCTAAAACAAAATTGCTTCAAAAAGATTCGGCTTTAAAATTTAAAACCACATTTGGTGAATAATCCGACTGAAATATTAATCTAATGAGGTGAAAACGCTTAAAAGTATTTACGTAGGATTTAAAAATTAAATGAGTTCAGTCTTGGCATTTATGTTAAATAAAATAAAAAGAAGTTGTGAGATGGTCTGGGAATCGATATGTGGATTGTTGAACAGGGTAGGAGAAAGTCCGACATCAGGATGCACTATCGGCGCATTGAAAGCTCCATTTCAGAGAGCATATTGGTTAGAACCGAAATAGATTCTAGATTGCCTGATTTCATTGATAGAAAGCTTATCTATCCAATAATCGAAGGAGCTGATTTGGTGTTTTTCACCAAAGTTACTACCCTCTTTTATATTTAGCTTTGTACGTTTTAGATTCTTTAATTAACAAAATGCTAATAATTTAATTATAAATAATATGAAAGCTAATTTTTATATTAGGCTTAACATGGTTACAGCCCAATATGTCAAAGGCATTCTTTTTAAGAGTTAGATTTTTAAATAGTCTACACGGGGCTGTCCTGGTATGTATCAAGAGTCACGGACGCACTTTTGTAATGCAATCAATTGTTCTGATCAGAGCAGTGTACCTAATTTGACATATGAGGAGTTTACTTTCAAAAGAGCATATATCCATTTTTTTTCGAAAAGCGAAAAAAACATTTTACAGCATTTATAAAAAAATTGGTTTTTCTGGGTTACTGCATTATTTTGGTCCTAGACCATGCACCAAATTACCAGAAGTTTATATTCTCATTATGTTCCACTTTGGTGTACACGAATTGTCCGCAAATAGTAACTAAATGCATGCTTTTTTGGTATTAAAGCCAATGTTTAACTTACTTTTAATATGGGATAGAAAGCTTTTAAGGAGGAAACTGATGCACAGGTTGATAGAGCTCATCCTAAAGATACGATCAACAGCTAAGTGCATGATGGGGGAAAGGGGTACGGGTTAAGGTGAGATCTGAATCACTAGAGCCTCGGTAAAGGTCCATAGAAAAATTTCTAGAGGTACCGGCTTAGGGATCGAACCCCGGAACTTTAATGTGATTTTCAAACGCCTAACCACCTGATAGATTTGAAACTATTTCGTACATGAAGAAATTCAATATCATAGAAATAGTAACAGATTTTAGGGTGGCCGTAAGTAAGTGAAAACTTGAAAGTCAGGCAATTTAAATAACTGTCAAGGATAATAAACTAGACATTTTCAAATTTCAAATTGTCTTATTCATTTTATAAGGTTATTTTATGTTAAGAGATTTACAAGCTTAAGTTTTTGGCCTTTGAATATTATCCGTCAAGGAAAATGAAAAATTAGTCAGGGATAAATGCAAAATTTTGAAAATGAAGTCTTGCAGCATTTTTGTACTTGCCTTGTATTTCTATTTTTATTTTGTTATTAACATCCTTATCTCAAGAAGAACGTATTGGCTTTATGTGAAAAAGAATTTCGCGGATTTCTTCAAATGTCGACGTTTTGAGGCCCCGTGAGTCAGAAAAAATAGTTTTTACGTCGGTGTCTATCTGCCGTTATCGTCTTTGTTGTCGTCGTCGTCTGTATACTGAATAACTTTTGAAATACTACTCGGATTCGATTGTGCTTTGGCACACGTTTTACGGGACTAAAACTAAAAGTTGAGTTCGTTAACCAGCTATTTTAGGTAACATTTCAAAAAGTTAGAGCATTTTCAAAATTTTTTAGATTACTTTTTTAAGAATTAAAAATTCTATCTACGGCTATGCGTAGTACTCGATATAAAAAAAACCAACGCAAGCTAAGAAAAAAATAAAATTGACAAAATTTGTTCAACCAAGAAAGAGCAACGAATTTTTTATTAATAATTTTTTTAAAGAATGCGTGGTTCTAATTCAATCGTGAAAAATAACATCAACAATTAAAAAATTTAATTTGTAGAAAAACGACGCACGGTACGATAAAAAATTAACAGACAAAAGTTGAACACCCTAAAAAGATCTATAAATTTGTTACTACCACTTTTTTTGAAATGCGTAGTTTTTATTTTAATCGTAAAAAATAAAATTAAAAACGAAAAAATTAAATTTTTGGAAAAGCAATACAAGCTATGTAAAAAACAATAGATAAAAGTTGCTAACTCAAAAAAAAATCAACAAATTTTTTAACAACAGTTTTTTGATATGACGCGTATTTGTTGTTTTATTCGTAATAAATAACATTAAAAATAAAAAATTAACTTTTTGGAAAAACGACGCAAGCTACAATAACATTTTATTTCACAAAATTGTTCGCCTAAATTATATCTGCAAATTTTCTCAGAAACAGTTCACGCTAGGATGCGTATTTTTAGTTAGTAGTTGAGAATAAAATTTAATGCAAAATAAGAAATAAATATTAACCCTTAGTAACCACACCTCCACTCAGCATACGTATTAACCACACTAGTGCGATTTGTGATTTTAAGTCTTTAAAATTCAATATTTCGGAGAAGTGAAGAACCCGCAGTAAAAACTGAAGCTTCCTTTTTGTTGCAGTTCTAATTTTATATAGGGAAAGCACATAGAACGTGGCGCCATCTATGAGGGTTCCTTTTTGTTGCAGCTCCTTTGGAACCAAAAATTGTTTCCAATAGAAACGCCAGTTTTTTCTGTGCAAGTTTCACGAGGTGCGAATTCGCACTAGTGTGGTTATTGAGGGATAATGTGATCATGATAAATAAAATTTGTACTTTATTTTGCAGTATCTGAATAAGCAATCCCAAGCGGACGTACATAAATAAGTCTAATAAATGTTATATACATTTGATATAATGGCGTTGAACATAATGTAGAAAAGGTCACATTTTTGATAAAATCGAGTGCGAAGCATGAGATACGTGATGAGAATGTGTTCCTTAAGACCCAAGGAGCTTTAACAAAAGAGAATTCACAATAACCAAATTAAAGTTGTCGATGCTTTGACCTTTAATTTTAAAAGGTTATTGTACGCCCAGCGCGCAATGAGAATATGCCCGCACGGCGGGCAGATTAAAAAAAACTATTTCCTGCAATCAACCTTATGAATGCATAAGCAACGACTCGTATTTGGCGAGTTATTTTTTTATACCAGAATTGTTCAACATTCGTTTTCTATATACTGTCCGATAATCCGATAATCCTACTATTTGAATATATCTAAAATTAAACACTGTTCGTCAAAAAGATGAATGCATAATTAATAATACAGACATCCGTTTTCTTCTCGCAAAGTGCATAATTTAATTATTGTTTATCTTCAATCATTTACAGAAGTGACAAGCGAAAATTATACTTCGCTCGCATCGACCGACGAACGGAAAAATTGAAATAGCCATGTTGTATTTAATGACACGGCGCCATTCCGAGTAATGACTTTTTTTTAATGTCGTTTATAGATCCACTTTAATTTTATTTCAGACTCGAGACCCTTCATTTTTTATCTCCCAATTTAATATACGCTGCGAATTCTGAGTTCATGTCGTTTTTCGGGAATACTTGAAAATCTGTTTTTCTTTTATTAAAAAAAATTGCTTGTTACTACATTTTTTTTGTAGAACTAGCTAAAATGATTGATCATTGTCCTTTTTCTGATTTTTTACCAAATTTTCTCAATAAGAGTGTATACAGTATACAATAAGTATCTTTTGTGACCACGGAAAACCCCATTAGTAGCTATTCATTGAATACTTCCATATCTTAATTACTAAGGTATATCGTAGAGACAAAGGCTACATTAGTAAAAAATACTCATTTTAATTAATTAAGCACTTTACTTATCAGTTCTTATGTTTAAAATATGGTAATATATCGGAAAATGTCTATTGACGGTTCACTGGCCACAAATCCTATATAAACAGTACAAATATATATCTGGCTATCTTAAAATACTTATGCCTTAGTATTTAATGAGGGTTTAAACACTCATGAAATCTTATGAAACCTTTTAAATCTTTCAAAATGTCGTAAAATCCCTTCAATTAATTTCAAATACTTTGAAAGACTTCAAGATCTTTAAAAATATGTCATAATGAATTAAACAATTTTGAAAGACCGTGAAATTCCTTCAAATTATTTGAAAGGCTTCATAATTTTTTTAACCTGTTGAACTGACTTGAAATCCTTAGAGTCCCATTGAAATCTTTCCAAATATTTTGCAACCCCTAGAAATCCTATGAAATATCTTCAAATGTTTAGAAATGCGCGTAGAAATTGCGACCCGTATTTAAAAGGGCCGTGGCTAGTTTTCACCATTTCTGATCGGCAATACCCTTCTACTGACCGAATATACCCTCTCTGTTTTCAGGAACTTTCAACATTCAGCTGTGATATAAATATATATGTGAAAACGATTTGTAAACAGCAAAATAATATTTAAGTATTGGCTGTGTCTAGTCGTCCCGAAAAATTGGGGGACTTGGAAAAGGATATGGGCTAGTCGTCCCGAATTTTCGGGACGACTAGCCAAACGTATGAAAAATATTGGACTAGTCATCCTGAATTTCGGGATGACGCGACACTTCGATTATAAAAAGATCTCGCCACCGCCGCCGTTGCTCCTGTTTTAGAAATTTAGGATGTTTTTAGAGAAGATACCATAATATTGTACTAAATATACTAATCTAAAAAAGCATGGACCAATTTATATGTATCTTTTTGGAAAAATGGTACAATATTGTACTAAATATACTTTCCTAAGCAAAAACATAGACCCAATTTTGAAATTTGTTTGAAAAATATAGTACAATATTGTACTATGTACATTTAATACTCTAACCAAAAACATATATCCTATGAGACACATTACCATATATCCCCAATTATCCAGTGTTCCACATTACCCTGTTGCCATATTACTCCAAATATACTACCCTAACCTAAAACATAGACCCGAGGTGTCACATTACCTCATATGCCATATTACCTCATGTAACATATTGCCGTATGTGCTACATGGTCCCAAATGCCATATTACCACTTGCGTAATGCCGCATTTTTTGCTGCCCCATATTACCCCAAATATAACACCCTAACCAAAAACATAGACACATTATTTCATGTGTCACGTTACCCCATGTTCCATATTACATCACGTGAAATATTACCCTATGTGCCTTATTGCTCCATATGCCATATTGCCTGATATAACATATTACCCATGTCATATTACCGCACTCTTCGCTGCCGCAATGTATCTTATTCTATCCTACACATTCTTTGTGAAAATGTTATCCATTTCTGCCAATTTTTCTTTCTTTTTAGGTATACGATGCTATCTAATCTACCTGATCTATTAGATCATTTTATTCTTTTCTACACCGACTTATTCTATCACTTTTTTCAAAAATTTTATCTTTTTCTACCCTGATTTATCATTTTATATCCTATTCCTATTTTCAAGAATAATACAGTCTCGTTTATCGTGTTTTATCACTTTTTTTTATTTCTCTCCGAAAATTCTGTAATTTGATAATTCATTGCATCATATACAGGATTCTGTTATTTTGTATTACACTCAAAGACATTTAACCTTAACCTCTGATTCTATCCAACAATTCTATATTTTTCTATTCACTTTCATCTCACTCCTCAATAATTGAAGAGCGGCAGTACAGAATTAGATAACCAACAAAATATGAATTTTTCAGGAGATCGAAAAGGCATTCTGTAAAATCGAAATTACTTTTTAAAGATAAAACAAAATTCCACTTTTAAGCTGAAATGTTTCTGAGCTGAGGCCATAAAAGTTTGAGCAAAAAAATGTATGCAGATACGGAAAAATTGATGTAAAAGTTGATAATCTCAAAGTGGCACTAACTAAAATTGGTCACGCTTCAGCTGCAGATTGCCATAAAAATTAGATTTTCAGTTGCATTAAAAATTTAAATAATTCTCTCGAAATATCAAGTTTCGGAATACGGGTAAATAAAGTTTGATGTGGAAAATTTAGCCAATTCCGAAAAACTCGACAGAGAATTTTAAGATTAAAATTTCACGGGGTTTTAAAAATCGGCTTTGGATAGCGATTAAAAATATAATTTTCAAAATGATGCAAAAATAAAAACCTACTCCCGAGATATTGGGATACTGAATTTTAATAAAAAATCTTTAATCTAAAAATTAAATTTATCCTGTTCGAAGAAAACCGAAATAATTAAGGATCGTGATATCACAATAAGGCAGTTATTTTCTTCCTAAGAATCCAAAGAAAATAAAAATATATATTTTTTCGTTTCATTAAATGATAATACTTTCAAGAAATATCAGTGATAAGAGGATTTAAAATATATTACCACCTTAAAATTTTAGCTAAGTTTTAACTAAAATATTACTTCAAAATTAATTTTTTATCATGAAAAAATGAGATTTTTAAAAATTCCTTCCGCCACAATGTGTATTTGATTTTTAAGAATTGTGTATGACAAGAACCAAGAGCTTTTGGTTTGAAAAAACGGGATGAAAATACATAGGTGTTAAAAAAAAAGGAAATGAGTATAGATAGAATGAGATTAGTCTAAAGAAAAGCAAGATATAAATGATGAATGATTCGAGAAAAGCAAAAATATGATGCTTTACAGAATACAGTAGATACATAGAACAGAGCAGGATAAAAGCTCATAAAGTGAAGTAGATTGAGAAAAAGCTAAGACAGAAATGAATCAAATAATCGGTTTATATTATAATAAGAAAGAAATGGATAGAATGTGATAGACTGCAAATCGATTAGGCACAGAAAAAACAGATGATAAAGTTTACATCGATTTCAATTGAAGGATTTGCTGCAACAGAAATTAACATTATCAAATAAACTTCAAACGAAACTGAGATAATAATTCGTGTTTTTAAACTGTCTCAGAATAATTTTTCAGTGACAATGCGTCTCCTCTCTGTAGTTGACAGCAGTGCGAAGAACATGAAAGTATGAAAGAAATCGGTCTGAAAATCAGGACACCAGATTTTTAAAAACATTGCACTTATTATATTTACTTATTCACTATGATCTTAACCATAGTTAACATTTTATTCATGAAACCATTTCGTTTTATTCGATAACAAACGATGGTTATTGTTGTGTCAAGTTCTTTATTTTCATTCTCGAAAAAAACGTTTTAGTTTGTCCGCAATAAGTCTTATCATTTTTAAAATAATAATTAAGTAAACGAAAAGTTGTGTTAAATCTGGTGTTCTAATTTACAGCTTGAATTCATTTCTACTTTGTCGTTTTCCTATTGCTGCTAACGACGTATCAGACGACAGCTTTTATTCCATCGCAGAATAAACTTTCGCTGAATAGCATTTAAAATTTAACATCGGAAAAATGTACATGCAACAAAATTTAACTTTAGTTTTTTCTGTGAGGTGGATAAGGATATAACTTTGCGAAATAGGATAAAAATCGATAAATTTAGAATAGAAAAAGATAAAGCGGAAAAGGATAGAGAATATATATCCTCTGTTATCAGAGAATTAAACAATTATATCTGTACTTTTCGTTTTTATTTTGAATAAAATAGGATACCGTTTTTTCAAAAAGATAGTGTTTCCTGAAATAATGTATTATGAGCAAGAACTGCTTCATTAAAAATGTTTGCAGCTCTTATACTTTCCACCGCTAATGAAGCAGTAATCAAAATCCTGATGAGACTAATAAACGTCTCGACATCACAAAAGGAACTTATAAAGTATGAGCATCACGCATCGATTAAAAAAAATCGCCCTTTTATGGTGCAGAGGGGTGTTGCACGGGATCACATTTAGGAGGGTCTTTTTCGAGCACCCTCCCCCATTTGCTTGTTTTATGGCACCCGCGTGTGCGATTAAGCAGGTTTATATATCTTATTGATGTGTTTGTGTATAAAAGATAAATAAGTGTTGCGCCCCTGGCTTGGCTCAATTTCACGATTTAAGAGTCACAGGTGACATATTGAACCGTTTTCATTTCCGCATGTCTTTCGCACATAAATCCTATTTATTTTGTAATCGAAGACAGAAAAATCCACAAAAACTATTTCATATTACTGTTTGTATAATTATCTAACAATTATTTCGAACCAGAACTTTCCTCTTACAAAATAAATCATTTTAATTATTTCCAAACAAAATAAACGACGGAGGATTCACCCGCAAAAAACCCGTACGAAGTAATCCCTTTTACGCATTATTACGCATTCTTACACCATTATTACGCATTATTACACCATTATTACGCGGATATTACGGCGCTATTGAAAAGTATCGCAGCTCAATTTTTTGTATACTATATGTAACTGTTACTAAGAGTCTTCTGAATATATCCTCATTTTAAAAAAAATTATCCTCTGCTTTCTAATAAAAGTACGTACATTTTATTTTCTTGAGTCCATATAATATGTAAATCTTGGTTTGGGCATTACTGAGTAACTATTATATTTAAAATAATTTGACTTCTTAATTTTCTTGAAGAATAACTAATACCTTACGTGAAAATAAATGTTTGTAGATTATAGGAAGTAAAATCTTTTGAAAATATGTATTTAATACTTTTTATTTTTTATATTTTTCCATAAAGTTCATATTTTTGCAATATAAATTTGGAAAGACTTTCATTCGTAGTTATAAAAGTTAACGTCAAAATCGTTCCATTTCCAACGAATGTCTTCTTTAGACTCGGGTGCACTCATCTATAACCATCATTATCCTATTCTTTCGCTTCCTGACACAAGAATATCAATGTGTTATACATAAAAAATTTCTTAGGGACTCAAATATTTATTAAATATAATACATCAAACCAAAAATAATACATCAAGTATTAATATTAAATAGCTTTCAAGAAGCTTTAATAAGAAAAATAAATTCTTTCCACGGAGAAGTGTTCATTAGTGCCGTTAGTTTATACTATTTGTTATTAACAATAATAATTTCAAAATTTTTGTTAAATATTTGTCTTAGAATATCAATGATGAGGTACTAATTAAATTGAAAAATCAAGGAGTTTGAGAACCCTAAAATTTTTGTGCGGAGAACCAAGTACGAAAAAAATGCAACATAAATATAGGGTAAACAAAAATGCTACTTGCTACAGGGTGGCAAACTTAAAAAAAAATTTCCAGATATTTCCCGGTTGTCGCGATCAAAAATTATATTTTTCCCGGTTGACTTTTAAGTGCTTATAATATTAATTATCTAATACTAATTACTTTATTATATAAATTTTAAAAAGGCTTAAACATTTTACAACTCTATAAGGTAAAATGTATAATGTAAATTATCTTAAAAGAGTTCTTTTAGAATATAAAATGTGACTTTCCGCAAGAAAAGGGTTCACTTTGTCGACCGTAGTTTAGTAGATATTTGCGTTTTTGGGAACAAGGATAAAAAATATAGATGTTGGGTTTTCGATGGGAAATCAACTTCCATCTATGCTCTATTTAGTAATAATATAATTTTATGGCGTGGAAGGGTCCGGGAGTGAGCAAATTTTATACTTTAAGATAAAATATAAAGCGAACGCTTATAGGACTTGTCAGCTTTAAATAAGTTTTTCTCGAACAGCGGATCTTGAAACATTCAATTTCAAAAGTGCTCTGGTGCCCCTATTTTCTCGAAAATTTGTCTGGCTATATTCTTTAAATTTAAAAGGGGAGAATTTACTAAAAGGGGATATGCAGGAAGTGTCTCGAGTGAAATCGACCATTTTTAGTCGATTTTAAATATAAACTGGCCAAATTATTTAACTTACTGTTGCCATGACCAAAATGAGCAGAAAAGTTATGAAAACTTATTACCTTATTTACATAACAGGAGCTTTAAAACGATCACTTGCAAACATATAAACGACCACTGGTTTCGAAGATATTGACCAACATAAAAAATAGTCAAGGTCTCGATGTTCCCTTTTTGCGTTCATTCAATTTTTCATAACAAATTGCTAAATAAATGTGTTACTGATGCTTACAGTAAATTTTCGTTATAATAATTGCTTTCTCTAGAAAATTTTATTTTGAATCAGCTACTCTTGAAGTTATTTTCTCAATTTTTTATGTAGATATCTCATATTTAAAGCGCAACAAGATACGAAAGTTGCATTGTTTCCCATTTAAATGCTTTTTCTAAAACGTGAAGTTACTTAAAAAGTTTACTTTTTGCTTTTCGTAGCTATTAATTTAGACCTTTTTAGCAAAAACGAAGTCTTAGAAATAATACAAGAGGAATATTGCGGCATCCTAAACCCATCGCGCCTTAGAGTAAGGTCTCCTATTTCAAATAGAACAATAATTTATTTATAGTATTCAGTTTTTTTATAAAATTGCAGGATAATTCCCGGTTTTCCCGGTCGGTGGTCACTCTGTGCTATCACGCGTTATTACACATTGTTAGGCATTATTATGCGTAAGAAATAATATATTTCTTTGGGTATCGGAAACGAAGTATTCTTCACCTTTGCAAATGTCGAAGATCGTTTCGCAACAGTATATAATTTATGCAGGATCGGGTTTCACCGCACCCAATCGAGAATTCTGAACGTAGGAGGGTATCCTTGATAGGATATCTTGATTAATGATTAAAAGGCAGGAGATCAGAATGATAAATAACGTCGAGGTTGCTGAACGTCCGGAAATCAAGAATAAAAAGTTTAGAGAAATGCTGAAAAATTGACAGTTTCACTATGTATATCAAAGTCTTTGGTTTATTTTATTTTGCATATATATTTTAAATTATTCTTTGTCTGAATTAAAGTTCCGATGTTATATTTTGAAGAAGGCTTTTCTCCCCTTTTTTAGGCATTTACACGTTTTCTCTAAGGGGAATAAAACTGCGTTTTCCCCACTTCATCAAGTTGGTTGCTCCTGCTTTAAATTACAGGACTAGGTAGACGCCCTGTGAAATTGTGCATTGCAGCAACTCTGTTGAAATGTATTCCACCCCTGTTTGGAGTGACGCAATAATCCGAATCAGACATTTCAACAGCCCAAAGAATTCGCTACATTCCCTCTTGTCTGCTTTTTATGGCAAGGTGAGAGTTGAAGTTTATGTAGAGATGAAAATGAAGAAAAGAAACAATTGCCTACGAATCGTTATATTATTCAAATCATTTCAAAAGACCCAACTGGAGGTAATATATCAGATTTGAAAACAAGTTGCAATAATTCATATTTATCAAAATAAAATTTAGAGAAAACCCTTGAATGGGCCATTCGAAAACTACGTCATGTTATTTGAAAAACTTTTTCCAACCCTCCTCTTCTTCGTCATAGATTATTACATAAAGCTCGAACCTCCAGGGTGACTCACATATTTTATGTATTTTTTCACACTGAAAACGAATCTGGCCAAAAAACTGTCACTCTCTTACCCTTTTCAAGTATCGACCTTTTTTACTATAGACTTTAGACCTATACTGAATTTCCTATAACATGTTTTCATAAGGGGGGATTAGAAGAGATTACACGAGAGAACATAAGATCCACAAGAGAGTGAACACCAAATTACAGGAATAATTAGCCCCTCGATTAGAAATCTGTTTTAAATGAATCTATTTCTAAAAATATGAAGAATTTTAGCGGCTTGAAATCCTGCGATAAGTCTGCGACGATTAATTTTTTTATTAATTATCATTCTCAGACGTGCCAAACTGGTGTAAATGAACTCCAGGGTTAATAACTAAGTCAACACAAGCAACTGTATTAATCCAAACCACCCCCAA
>JAUELO010000348.1:909297-920895 GCA_032357855.1 Amphibolips quercusostensackenii
GTATATTTCTTGTTAAATTGATGATGTTCTTTTTTAGAAAGTTATTTTAGCTTTGTATACTGCCTAACGGAAAATGTTTCCAACTGACCGTGTGGCCTAATGGATAAGGCGTCGGACTTCGGATCCGAAGATTGCAGGTTCGAGTCCTGTCACGGTCGAAATGTTTTTTTTTTAATTTGGATCATTCTTTCTAGTTCAGTAAGGTTCTCTGCGTTACCTTTTTAATATACTTTTGTCACTTTTATATCTATTATAACACCTAATGATTTTGTTATGCTCTATATAAATAATAATTGTAAGAGCTAATAAACAATTGAAGAGATATTTGGTCGTGGCTCCGTGCATCGAAATTTCGGACTATTTGTACCGAAATTTCGGTACAAATAGCAGGATTTTTTTGGTACACACGGACACTGCCAAGGTGTTTAGTTCGCGTTTTGATTTGCGTCATTTCTATTTTGAAGAAATCATAAAACAAACAAAAATGAAAATGTTCACACTGCTTATCATTTTAATATGCGATCGCTTATAATGTTTTGTTGAGTTATGCACAATTTTGATCTATTTTAATTTTTACGTGTCATAAGTGTACCTCAGATGCCAGATAAAGATAATTCAGTGTCCATACAGGATATACGCTTTTGACGATTAGTGTGTGAACGTGATTCACAGCTAATATTTCATTGCAGCATGAAAAAAGTACTATATGATTTCATAACATGAATTTGTAATGTTTATTTGTGAACTGACATCATAAGTTAGAGCAAACTTTACAAAAATAAAGAATATCAACCAGCAAGAACTTCCATAGTTTAATCTGCAGAAATTGATTTTTTTACGGAAGTATTTCATTCTTTTAGACTTAAAAAAATCAGATAACCATATTTATGGAGGTAAATTATTTTAAATAAAAGCATTGTATTGTAATAATTGAAATTTGTTTCAACTTTCGGTCAAGGTTTTAAGATCAGTTAAATCTGCGTCACAGGCGGGATGTCCGATCCAAGTTGGGCCATTAAAGTCTGTATAATAACCCACCAAAAGATAGTAAATACACCGACAAGTTGTCGCAACCGTACCGTAACAATGAACAACTCAACATATGGACCAATACCAGTACCTTATAAGTAAAACTTGAACAAAATTTTCAAAATTGCACAATTTGAAAGTTTAAGTTTCTTCATTACAATTACGTTTAGAATTATTAAAGAGTTTTGCTGAAGTTAAAAAAATTCCCAATTTCAACACCCTAAAAATTTGCTGATTATGTTGCTAGTTTTCAATTGTCAAATTTCAAATAAAATAGTTCTAAAAATGTTACCTCACATTGTCTGATTAGTCGCGACAAGTTCATTTCTTTTTAAAAGAGATGAAAAGCCTCAAAAGGATTTTTGGCGTATTCGAATGAAAAAATTTATTTCCGGAAATACATTAAAACGATTTAAAATTTAAACAGTTACTTACAAAAATATTTTTAGCTTTACTGTGTGAATTGTAATTATAAAATGAGGCGTTAAACATCGACAATAATAACTAAGTAATTCATTAGTATTAGATTCAGTTCGAGAGATAAATACAACACACACTCCATCTTATGCAACGGCCCCCCTCCGAGTATAACCGAGTCAAGGCGCTGCCTAACTTCGGTGATCGGACGGAAAGCCATAAACAATGCCATCTGTACAAACGGATATGATTTGAAACCTCTTAAACTATTATTAATCTGTGCAGTGAATTGATTTCGAATGTTCGAATAAATAGCAAAAATTGCAGAAATTTAGATTAAACGATAAAACATTTGATAGTAAAATATAAATATTTGAAAAAACTGAATCATATATACACATATGCAACCAATACCGAAGGGTGAAAGGGAGCATGCAATTTCAAAGCTCCCCTCGGCAGCCAATCTGGCGCCAAGGGGTTAATAATGTAGTATGTAACCATCCGAAGGGGACTCAAGTTATCAGTCAGGTACCGTTACCCTACCTATTCTGCCCTCTAGGCCAGGTATCTTGCACGCAAGAAAATATCAATCCAATATCTAAAATCAGACACTGATCCTTACTTATAGTCTCTAAATAAATAATTGAATGTTATTAGCCTAATGAATATATTCCTCTTTATTTTCAGCAAGGTATGTTTAAAATATTTTTAAATCAATTTGTTGATTGAAAACCTGATGGAAATAAAAACATGAGCGTGAAAAGCAAAATTTGGGATATTGAACGAGCTCTGGATATTTTTTGATTCATTTCATTCTCTATTCGTTTATTACAAGTTAATTATTATATATTTGAAAAATAAAACTAGCAGAAAGTATATTCTCAGTATGTATAAAAATTTGTTAAATGGTTTTTAAGTTTTATTCTTCTGTATGCGATGGTTGTGTCCACAATAATTTTACCTTTGTGAAAATATATTTTCAATATAAAATACTATAAATTACAATAAAGTTCATAAATGTAAAAATTTTAATTTTTTATAAAAAAAATTACAAAGAAGCTTGTAATTTTTAGTCACATTATTTTTGAAGTTTGCCATTATTTTTTTCCAATCGTTAAAAATTAGAAAAATAATTATATAATTAGAAACTAGATGGTTTTGCTAGAATATGGATGATTTTACAAAATTTTACAGGTTTAATTACTACTTTTTACAAAAAATTATAATTTTCTCATTGTTGTACTTTATTGCAGTTTATTGTATTTTACTGTGAAAATACATTTCCAAATTCCACCATGGATCTAAGCTAATTGCAAGTAATTTGCTTTTTAGTAACACTTTTCACTAACGTGATTAGTAGATATTTGTGAACGAAAAATTAATGAAAATACTGGAAAGAAATTCAAAATAAAATATCAAAATAAATACATTCAACAATTGATGTGAATATTAAATAAGGCCAATTAGTGGCCCAATTTTAAGTAAATCGAATTTTAAGAAAAGATCATCAATTTTAAATAATAAATATTTTTTAATTATTTGAAAAAAATGGAAAAATGTAATGTTAATGATTAAAATAACAAGACTGAAAAGTTAAAAACAAAAAAAAAATGTTTCCTTCGAGCCGGATTTGAACCAGCGACCTATGGATGTCTATATCAAGTAACCAACTACAGTCCACCGCTCTACCAACTGAGCTATCGAAGGCTTGACGTTAAATGTTGGAAAAACACATTTGAGACTCCGAGCAAAGTGGTACGCCCAGGGTGTGCTCAACTGTAATAGTTACATAATCCAATCTATATATTGTATGTTTGTGCATTGCAGGAAAATCTTGTTATATTAAGCAGGACCTTAAAGGATTGAAAAACCTTTATGAAATTGAAATATGGAAGCTTGAATCAATATTTATTTCAATTCTTTTTGCACCTGGTGACTTGAGAACCACGGTGGGCTGCAATGTCTGCTTGCGGTTGATGTTGGTGGAACGACGGGTAGGGTCTTGCAGGGTATGTGAGGGTATCACGATTGAGGTGGTTGTGAACCCCACAGTCATGTCATCAGCCAACCGTTATATATCGTATATCCATTCCATTATGAATCGTATCTACCATATAAATTTATTTTATACACCGAGAAGTTAAAACAATATTTATTACCAAATTAAAATATATGCTACAGTTTAAAATACTATAAAATATAATTTCGAATATAAATGATCAAAATTAGAGAATTTTTAATCGTAAAACTTAAAATTTGCATAATTTTTAATTGTAAATCGCAAAAATGAAAAACTCTTCAGTTTTAAAGATTTACGATTCATATTTCTACAATTGTAAAGACTTACAACTGACAATTTTTCAATGTTGAAAATATAGAATTGACAATTATTCAATTTTCAAGATGCATAAATAAAAACTCTTAAATTGTGATGATTTTGAAGATCAAAAGTCAAAAGTTTTCAATACTAAATCTTCCAATTTGATGAAATTGTCAATGTGAATGATCAAAATTACAGAATTTTTAATTGTTAAGGTTAAAACTTGCAAATAAAAACTTAAAAATAAAATCTTCAATTAAAAATGTTTAAAAAATTAAAAATTCTATCAATTTTTATGACTTTAAAGCTCAAAAGTCAAGTTTTCAATTCTAAATATTTCAAACAGAAGAAATTTCGAATATAAATCATACAAGCTAGAGAATTTTTCATTGTAATACACAAAACTTACATAATTTTTAATTGTAAGTTGTCGAAATTAAAAAATCTTTAATTTTTAAGATAGAAAATTCATAGTTCTGCAATTTTAAAAACTTACAATTGCAAATTTTTCAATTTTAAAGATACATCAATCAAAATTCTTGAATTTTGATGATTTCCAAATCAAAAGTGAAGAGTTTTCAATTCTAAATCTTTTAAATTGATGAAATTTCAATTTGAATGATGAGTATTACAGAACTTTTAATTTTAAATCTTACAACATGCCTAATTTTCAATCGCAAAGTTTCAAAATTAGAGTCTTCGATTTTAAAGATTTACGATTCAAAGTTTTACAAATTTAAAGTCATAATAAATACTTGTAAATATTAAATATGTATAAATAAAAATTCCTAAAATTTTTATGATTTTGAAGTTAAAAAGTCATGCTTTCGATTCTGAACTTTTAAATTGAAAAAATTTCGAATGTAAATCATAAAAATTACAGGATTTTCAATTGTAAAGCCTAAAACTTGCATAATTTTTAAATTGTGAGTTGACAAAATTAAAAACTGTTGAATTTTAAATCTGTACAATTTAGAGTTATACAAATTTGTAGAGTGAAAATGGAAAATTTTTCAGTTTTGAAATATAATTGCAAATTATCCAATTTTTAAGATATAGAAATCAAAATTCTTAAAGTGTGATGATTTTCGAAGAACAAATTTGAGAGTTTTCAATTTTAAATCTTCCAAATAGATGAAATTTCCAATGCGAAACATAAAAATTACAAGATTTTTTATTGTAAAATGACAACCTTAAAACATGCATAATTTTTAAATGTAAATTAAAAAAATTAGAAACGCTTTAATTTTACAGATTTATAATTCAAAGTTTTACAATTTTGAAAGGTTACAATTGAAAATCTTGAGTTTTGAAAAGATAGAATTGAAAATTATTCAATTTTTAAGATTTATATGTTTTATGGTATGTAATTTTGAACATTTTTTGTAATAGTTCCATTTTGAGGATTAACAATATAAAATTATTTAATTTCAACAATTTTCAGTTTAAAATTCTTTAATTTTAACGATTTGCAATTCAAAATTCTTTCATTTGGAATATTTTTAATTGAAGACTTTTTAATATTTATTATAATAGTAAATTATGTAATTTTAAATGATTTTTTGGAATAGTTCAATTTTGAAGCTTTGAAATTCAAATTTATTTAGTTTTGTAAATTTGCAATTGCAAATTTTTCAATTGTGAACTATTTTAATGATGTAACTATAGCTGTAATTAGTTATTTTCTTAAGAAACTTTTCCAACACTGTATATAATTTTTTGATAATCCTGTAGTCAGATAAAAATGATTGTTATGTCGTTCTAACGTAATGAGAATTTGATATTCCAATTCAAACCAAAGAAATTCCATTTAATCGAAACAGCTTCAAGAGGAAACATAATTATGTAAGATGTTTTTTTGATGTACACACTAACAAACTGTCTAAGTGGATGGTATAGAAAAAAAATCAAGATAAAAAAGCACGCGGAAACATAGGAGTTTTAATGTGGACAAAGTAAATGAATGAATTTGAAAATTATTATTATTAATGATCGCTGGGGTATTGTATTGACCCTCAATAATAAATTTCCTTGAGGATGTTTATGTTAATTGTTTGCTTAGGGTCAGGTAAATTAAAAAAAAAAAGTTCTTTCAAACGTTTTGGCACACAATGTTGGCCCTCATCAGTGAATTTTATTAAATCTGTATAAAATTACAAAATTTCTTGTGCGGGCGCAATTTATAATTTGGGAATGTTTTGGGAATGAATTCTTCGATTAATATCGCACTTGAAAAATTATATAAAATATTTTATTTAAAACAAATTAAAATGTAATGCATTTTTTGTTATCATCAAAAATAATTTCTGTAAAAGTAAAATCTTGACTTTTTTCTCCTGAGAAAATAATCTCTCCACTATGCCAAAGATTACTACAAATGATCACAAGGTTAGTAATTAGCTTATCACACTACTTCAAACTAATTTTAAAAAATCGTTTTTCAACATACATTAATTTTGGATTTAGGTATTAGAAAAAAAGATTAATTTAAAAAAAAACAAGAAAAACATTTTCATAAAATATACGTCGCTAAATTTTGTTTAAGAATTTGTAAAAAATTCGTTAACTACAGAGCCGAAACGTTTCAAACAATTTAATCGGTTTCAATTTATCTGACCCTCAAACCAACAACGAACAGCAACATTCTTTGAAGTTTTTTCATATTAATATAAATATTATAATATTATTTGATTCGGTTACGAAAGTTGATTATAATAACTGACCATCGTCACGCTTGACGTCACGTAATACAGGATTTGCTCTGCTCACCTGTTCACGTCATATGCTAAAGGAAAATCTTACGAGATACTGGTTCGCATTTTTATTTGTCTGTGATGAAAAATGTACTACTTTTTAAGAGGAAAAATGCGACACAAGGATTTTTCGCGCATTCGAGTGTAAACATTTCTATAGCTCTTTGATGTGTAATAAAATTTTCAAGTAAGATTTTTACTGTATTGGAGTATGCATGTATTTTTCAAATGAAAACCTTAACATATTAACTATTTTATTTGTATATAGTACTGGGGAGAATTGTCAATCTACTAAAAAATCGTACTAAAAACTTTTGCTCCTCTTTCTTTTTGGATTTCTCATCGAGAAATTAAGTTAGAAAGATTTAAAAAAAAAACATCAGAAAGCATATTAAACATGTTAGAAAGACGTACCTATTTTTGATCATTTTCTATTCTCTACTTGTATTTATTTATTTTATTTTTTTGTCTGTCAGATTTTGATTACTTTAACAGAAAAAATATAAAACATTGTAGGATAATTTATTTCATATTAAAGCCTTGGCAGTTCAAGAAAAGTAATTAATTCATTTTTTAAATCTCTTTAACCACGAAACTGTGGATTTTCAACATTTAAAAAAATAAAGAAGTTTTAAATATATGTTCAGTAGCTTCTAAGTCATATTTGCATAATTAAAAAGATTGCTGCAATTTGCATTCCTCGCGACATAATTGAATTAATAGATTCGTTTGATTAAAACTAATATTTAATTTTTTTAAGCGTTTCTAAATGTAAAGTAATGTGGTATTTCTTTTAGTTTCAATAAAAGTATTTGGATTTTTTTTTATCGTGATATGAATCTGTTAATACGAGGTTTTTCATTAAGGCAGACGTGAATAAACCTCCTTTATTCTGCTTTTAATTTTTTTAATCTAAATACCTGGATAAATCACAAATGCATGTTTACTGCTCCACAAGGGCGGATCCAGAATTTGGTCAAGGGGGTGGGGGTCACCCAAATAAATATATATAAATACATTTTACTTTGGTTTGGTTTCGGATGTCATATATAAATTTACGTAAGAGAGCAGAGGGATAATTTAAATCCAAAAACCATTGCAATTAAAAACTTTGATTTTTCCAAGACAAAAAACATTACAATTTAGAACTTTGATTTTTCCAAGGGGGGGTCTGGACCCCAGGCCCCCCCCCCCCCCCCGTGGATCCGCCCTTGCTGCTCCACTATTCTTGATTTTTACCTATTGTAAATGCGTTCGATCCTGGGAAATCATTTTGATTTGCTGAGGCATATTCCCAGCGTGCGATTGCTATGAATGAAATTTGAATTAATGCTGAACTACCGTACCACCCGTGCAGAAATTTCACCGTCACCCCGACCAGGTCCAGACTCGTTCATATCAGGCTCTGATCTGGAAATCGAGTTCGGGCCAGACTCAGCATGAAACACCTAGCCACAGTGGAACCATGTCTAGGAGCCCGATCTGCACCCGGTCTGGCCCCTATTGATTATCCAAGTCTAGCCACATAATAGACTTTTTTATTAGGAATGAAAATGTTTCAAAGTAATTATTACCGCAATATTAAATAAGAAGCAAATTTAATAGAATCGAACTTTATTTTGAATACAACTTTAAAATGATATAAAATGTTTACTTGCACCTCTCCTTTTGATTACCGTCCCAATCTTTCGCATTCCATTAAACGGTGCTCATGTGGGACAGTACTTCCTCTCCTGTTGTTTCGAGTTTTTCTCGAACAACATCTAGTAGGATATATTTCATAAGTTAATTTGTGTAAAAAATTAGCACATAACTATGTTATATAAATAAAATTGTATAACTGAATGCTTTACCTAGTAGACGTGTACAAAATTGAAAATTCTTGAAGACCTCCTTTCCTAGAATCTTTTTCACGACGGTGAACTCCATGACTATTTCTCTGCTTAAATATTTTTGTTTTAACAGTTTCAGATCTTTGAGATGTCCAGTATTTTCATTGAACGACGATTTCAGAGAAACCTTCTGCAAGTTTCAAAAAAGCAATTGATAATAAAATATTTGTGGTAAAAAACAAAGAATAAGCTTATATTGCATAAATCATTATAAGAAAAAACTTAAAAATTGATAAGTACACTCTTCATCGGTTTTGAGTTTATTATCAAAAGCTGAGAATCCTCCAATGTTTCTGAATGGCAAGACCAAACCATATCCCTCGGCAAAACTTGAAAATTTGAAATTGAAAAATTAAAAATTTAACTATTTAATTTTTTCGTTAAAAGCTTATATTTTTTAGTTGAAAATTCATATATTTTGTTTCAAATTCGTCTTTTCTTGATAGAAAGTTTATCTTTTTAGTTGAAAATTCATTTCTTTGATTTTAAATTGCAGAATCTTGTTGAAAATTCGTTTTTTTTCTTTGGGATCTTATCTATTACAGTTGTTATTGAGAAGTCATCTTTTTGGATAAATATTTTATTATTTTATTGAAAATCTACTTTTTTGTTTGAAACTCTCCTTTTTGTCTTGAAATTGTAACAATCTAGTTGATTTTTTTCTTTCTTGACTGAAAGTTGAACTATTTTGATAAAAATTATTTTTTTGGTTGAATACTATTTTTTGGTTGAAATATCAGCTATTACATTTTACGTTGAAAATTCATCTTTTTCCGTTAAAAATTAATTTTTTCAATTGAAAATTCGATTATCCCATTCTTGGTTAAAAATTGATTTGGTAAGTTGAAAATTCATGTATTTGGTTTAAAACTCGTCTTTTTTTGGTAAGCAATTATGTTCTAGGTTGAAAGTTGATCTCTTTGGTTTCAAATTTAACTATTTTGTTGAAAATTCGTCTTTTTTGGTTAAAATTTAAAATATTACATTTTTTATTGAGAATTAAACTTTTTTGATAGAAATTTTATTATTTGGTTGAAAGTCGACATTTTTGTTGAAAATTCGCCTTTTTGGCTTGAAACTTCAACAATCTGGTTGATTTTTTCTGTCTTGACTGCAAATTAAAATATTTTGTTGAAACATTGTTTTCTGATTAGATGTAAGTGGTTTTTATTCAAAATGAAAATATTTTTTGGTTGAAATACCAACTATTACATTTTTTTAAGATATCATCTTTTTTCGTTCCACATTATTTTTTTAATTGAAAAAAAATTCAGATATTTTTTTAAAGTTTTTTTTTTAATTATCTTCTTGGTTAAAAATTCATCTACTTTGTTTTAAATTTACCTATTTTGTTGCAAATTCGTCTTTTCTGGTTGACTTCAAATGTATCTGATTCAAAATGAAAATATTTTTTGGTTAAAATTCCTGCTCTTACCCTTTAGTAGAGATTATTTTGTTTTTTGATTATGAGGAGGATTGCGTTGAAAAATATTAATTATTGTGGTGATTGTTAGAAATGTAAAAAAATAAAGACGTAGCATTCGAAATATAACCTTAAAATTCCAAATTTTCAGTTTACAAAAAAAACGCTACAGTGCGAAAAAATATCAAATTATAATATTTGTTGACTGAAATGAGGAAATCAAATGTTTAGGTTAGAACTTGGATCCAATACAATACATGACGATACCATTAAATGCATCATAAAATGATTATTGAATATTTAGTTTCGTTGCTTTCGTTTTCATCAAGTAAATACGGAATGTTGCGGATTGCACGATGTTTGTGAAATCGCGGTGTGCTTCTCAATTTCGGCATTTATTGCAAATATGTTAAGAATAAATTATACGCTTGAATACTGCTAGCACATTTGTAACACAACACCTCGAATAAAAAAAAATTAAGGTTATGTGCGAGGCTATGTTGCATCTAGCGCAAATAACTTAAGATGGCTCTGCAAAGAGGCTAGATGACGTCACAGTAGATAGCCCGGTCTGGTACGAGTCAGGAACACCGAATTCTTCCTATCGGGACCAGATAGTACACATCGGATCAGGCCCAATTCTGTAATCGATAATATATATGGCGATTCTTCACGGGGCAGTTCAACAAAATTTTTCAAGCGCATTATTTCAATTGCATTTTACAGGTTTCACCAATTAAGATTTAAACAAAAATATTTTTATTCATTTACATTTTATCTTCGTTTCAAATTAATGTAATTTACAAATATGCAATCCGTCAGAAGCTTGGATGCATTAATATTTTTCGAAAATTTCTTGTCGACATCATATTTTTAGCTTCACGTGAAGCTATTTCGGTTTCATATTTTTGGAAAAAAATACGGAGCACTAAATTTGTATTGGGACCATGTATTTCATAGATAAGCCTTCTGTGTTTTTTTAACATAATTATTCTTTAATTTGTGGAGATCTGTATTCCCAATAAGTTTAATCCCACAAAAAATTGAGGAGTCTATATCAAAAGAAGGTCAAAAGAAAAAAAAAGATTGTCAGCTTTGGATTGATGATAGTATACATATCATCTTACTCATAATAGATTCATCGCGTGTATCGATCACGCTAATTACAAAAATTATGCCCCAAGATTTAAGACTCTGGGTTTGGCATTTGGTGAGTAGTACGACCTTAGAAGCATGCCATTATCGTGACTCAAAGGTTTCTCGTTATGGATGAATAACGGGAATTGAGAAACCCATTTTAAATTCTTTCACCACGACCGCGTTCTATAAATAAAAACCGATGGTTAGGGGATGAAGGTATTCTGTGGAGGTCCTTGATTTCAGCTACAAATTGAATGTAGGTCGCTCCTTCATTTACAAAATCATCGAGAAACACACCTTCCTTCTGATCTCGAATCATCCACCCTAAAATTTTCCGTGCTAGTCGACATAACCAACCACAAAACTAATCCATTATCACGCGACAAAAGGGTTTGGTATTTGCTACCAATGTATTGCCATCAATCTCATTTCTATGACAGTTCTTTTTCTACTATCGATAAAAGTGCAAAATAATTATTTATCGTCATAAGATAGGAAAAAGATTATTTTTAAAAGTTGTATACTATGAGAGCAAAATAATTTAGGAGTCATTCAAAAACTACGTCAAATTATTTTGAACACTTTTTCCAACCCTCCCCTTCTTCGTCACAGATCTTTCACACA
>JAUELO010000348.1:920995-932676 GCA_032357855.1 Amphibolips quercusostensackenii
CTTTTGCCCACTTTTCACATAGGGAACGGTAAAAATTAATAAAATTTAACAAAAATAATGGTTTAAACAAATTATTATTGTTTACAAATATCTTTCCTATAGCAATGTTCAGTACTTGCAGTTTTTTCAAAAATTTTCCACTTTTTCTTAACTTTTCACTTAATGAGTTAATAATTAATAAGAGTTAACAAACATAATTGTTAAAAAAATTTATTATTGGTTATAACTATCTTCTTTTAGATAATTACTAAAAAGTTGCGGTTTTTTTTCTGAAATTCTTAACCTTTTGCCCACTTTCCACTTATAATAAGGGATAAATTATCTAAGATTAACAAACATAAATGTTTATACAATTTCCTATTACTTTAAATAATAATATATTTGTACAGTGCTAGCAAATTGCGGTTTTTTCTGAAATATTCAACTTTTTGGACACTTTTCACATAGAGAAAGGTAGAAATTAATAAAATTTAACAAAAATAATGGTTTAAACAAATTATTATTGTTTATAACTATCTTTGCTATAGCAATGTTCAGAAGTTGCTGTTTTTTCTAAAATTTTCCACTTTTTGTTAACTTTTCACTTAGTGAGTTAAAAATTAATAAGAGTTAACAAAAATAATTGTTAAAAAAATTTATTATTGATTAAAACTATCTTCTCTTAGATAATTACTAAAAAGTTGCGATTTTTTTCTGAAATTCTTGACCTGTTGCCCACTTTCCACTTATAATACGGGATAAATTATTTAAAATTAACAAAGATAAATGTTTATACAATTTCCTATTACTTTAAATAATAATATATTTGTACAGTGCTAGCAAATTGTTGTTTTTTCTTAAATATTTAACTTTTTGTCCACTTTTAACATAGGGATAGGTGAACATTAATAAAATTTAACAAAAATAATGGTTTAAACAAATTATTATTGTTTATAACTAGCTTTCCTATAGCGCTGTTGAGGAGTTGCGGTTTTTTCTAAAATTTTCCACTTTTTTTCAACTTTTCACTTAGTGAGTTAATAATTAATAAGAGTTAACAAACATAATTGTTCAAAAAATTTATTATTGGTTATTACTATTTTCTCTCAGATAATTTCTTAAAAGTTGCGGTTTTTTCTGAAATTTTCAATTTTGCTTTGAGTTTTAGTTAGGAATAAATAATAAATAAGCAATAAAAAATCGAAAAGTGGAAAAAAAGTTAAAAATTTTAAAACGTTTGTTAACTTAGTTTGCTAACTCACTCTAATTGAAAATTCGACAAAAAGTGGAAAATTGTAGAAACATGGAATCTTGATAGCATTATTCTGAAAAAATATTATTATCAATAATAATAAGTTGTTTAAACAGTTATTTCTGTTAAATTTGATTATCGCCTCGCTCTAATTGAAAAGTTTAAAATAAGTTGCAAAATTCTAAAAAAAAACGCGTGTTTTTAACTCTATTCTAACAGAAAAATGGCTTAAAAACAATTAAAAATTGTTAAAACAATTGATTAAACATCTAACTATCAATGAAAAGTATTATTTCATATATTATAAAATATTTGTGTTAAAAAAAAACTTAAAAATTATACTTGGCGCCAAAAATTCGCAAAATCCAATTTTTCACTAATTGGGTTTTTTTTTGGCCTTATAAAACAGACTTATAAGGTAATATATAATAAATAATTAAATGCTTCTATTCCATAGCTAATTGTTCAGAAAAGTATTGAGCATCAACTCGAATCACTTAATAAGCCAACTTGGACAGATTTCTCGAAACAATATTTAACGTTGACGTTTTAAAGCCAAAATGCAGTTAGTTTAATATTTTTTGATTCAAACATATGATTTTGCTTATTTAGAGTATCTTATTTGAAAGAAATGGTTAAAAAGAGTTCTTAAACACTGACCAAATTGAATTTCAAACCATGTTAATATACCGGAGTAGTTGGACAGCTATTTTCGATTTACGCAGTGCTTGGACACTTTTAGAACAATAAGTTGGACATTGTTGTAATACGTGGACATGTTTGAACCTAATATTTAGACAATAGTGTCATACGCGATTTTGATTTGATTAATTATGATAATAATAACTACTTAGCGATTAAATAAGAGTATTGAAAGTAATAAATGGTAATAAATTATATCATTTAAATGTTTTATCAAATTTTAATATTCTTTTACAAAAATAATGCACTTATATGTAAAGTTAAAAACCTAATATTTATAATATTATAATAGTATGAGTATTCATAAAAAAGACGAATTTCTAACAAAGCAAGTAAATTTTCTACTAAAAAAAAAAAATTAATTTTGAGACAAACTGTTGCACTTACAACCAACTAGTTAAATTTTCAGCCTACAAAGCTGAATTTTCGAATACTATTAAAAAAATACACGGATTTTTATTTGCAATCAAATGTTCGAATTGAAAAAAGTGATTAAACTTAAACCAAAAACAGTTGCCTTTTCTACCAAATAGATTAATTTTCAAACCAAAACGACACATTTTTTTCAAGGAAGTCGACTTTTCAACCAAAATTTAATTTTCAACTTAGAAAGATGAATTTTCAACAACGAAAAATTGCTTTGCTATAAAAAAGACGAATGTTCAAGAAAACAGCTAAATTTTCTTTCAGAAACGATGACTTAAACAAAATATTTAAATTTTCAAAAAAAAAAAAATTTTCAACCAAAAATATGATTGCAGACTTTTCAACTAATAAAAAAAATTAACTTACAACCAAAAAGGTTTAATTTTCTTATCGCGATTTATTAATTCCGTTTGCACTTAAGCAAAAAAACGCGAAAAAGGGTAATTTTCTAGAAAACTGGGAGAAAACACACTTGCCGAAAATGTTTTAGAACCAGGGAGTCCAGCGATCAGGCAAATTTGAAATTTCCGGTTTTTGCTCGACTACACGTTTTCCCTGACCAATTTACAGATGTATTCATTCTTATTTCATTTTTATTTAAAAAAATACATTGCAGTGCTCTAAATTGAAGAATGAAGCAATAGAGGTATGTAGTTCTTCAAAAATATATTATTTTAAGCAATTTCAAGAAATAAAAATAAAAAAAGGAGCGATTCAAAATTTTATTCTGAACTGAACTCTTTTTAAATGAGAAGCTATATTACTTTTATTCTAAGTCATTACAAATTGATAAAAATTTAATTTTCTTTGTACATCAAAATTTGTTTTTATTATGAAATCTTTCTAAATATTCTCTTATTTATTCAAAATAAAAAATCATTTCAAATTTTCGCAGGAATCTATATTTTGCTATTATCTTCAAACCTTATAGAATTGACCATTTCAAATTTTATTTAAAAAATCTACACTTTGTTAGAATTTTTTTCAAATCTTCTAAAATTTTCCATTATTTTTCAAATACTTTCAAAACTTCGAAGTATTTTTTAAAAATATTATAATTTTTCCTAAAATCTTTTAAAAGTTCTAAAAAATAAAAAATTGCCTTAAAATCTTCCAGATTCTTTTTTGCCATTTTGGAAATCTTTTTAAGTTGTAAATTAAGATCTCGAATTTAACAATTGAAAATGTTTAAGATAGAGCATTTAAGACTTTCTATTTCAAACAATTCAAAAATGGAGAATAATTTATAAAGTTATAAAGTTTTAAAATCATAAAAAATTTGCTTAGAAATCTTTAAAAAATTTCTTGATTGTTTTGAAACCTTTCAAAGTCCTTAGAATTCTTTGAAACTTGTTTTCAAAATCTACAAAAATCTAAATTTTGTTAAAAATTTGTTGCATTTTTTTTTAATTTTGAATCATACAAATGTTTTATTACTATCTTCTTTTTAACTGATTCTTTCCGAGCACGTTTTTTCTTAGCCTCCATACCAGAAAATAAGATTGTCGATTTTGGGGTTAAATTGTAAAAAGGTGAGAAAGTTTTTTCCTTAGACGTTTCACCCTCGAATAAGTTAATATTGATAAAAGTTTTACAATACTGTCACAATAAATCACCTTCTACAACAATTTTTTAATTAAAATTATATAAACAAAGTGGTCAAAGTACGTGTCCATGTACTACCTTGGTAATCAGTGCCTATGAGCTTTTGGATTAAAAAATTATTTTAGGCATAATATTGTATTGAAAATATTGTTTATTAACATAAGAATTATGAAATAATACGATCACTCACACATATAAATGCATCATACTAATGGTCAATGTACTTGCGCAATTATCAAAAACATAAAAAAAGAAAGAAAATTACCTCGCTCTTATGTGGCTTGAGGTGAAATTTCAACTGACGCTAGAAATACTAATCCATTTTGTTTTTTGATTTTATGCTTCCCACTTTACCATTCTAATTAATTTTCTAGTGTCCAAGTACAGGTCTTAATTTCCGTTTTGTCCAAGTAGTGGCCATTTTACCTTATACAGGATTCTGAATATATGGACAAAAACGTCTTTTTTCTAATTGGAAATGTGTGCTAAACTTCATGGTCTTGCAAAAACTCTAAACATCATTATCTAAGAAATGTATTTTTTTGTGTGTATTCGAACAAATTTGTGGATAATATGTATAAAAATTAGAAAAAAAAATTTGGACCACCTTATTGTCCACTATGTATAATTTTTTTGACTGGGATAAAGGCTTTCTTTTTAAAATGAGCTATTATTGCACGATCAAACTTTAATATATTTTTTTTTATTTTTATAAAGGGGGTTCTGTTCTTAAGGCGACTTGAATAGGAGTAAAAATTCAAAGCGACAGTTTTCGCACGGGGAAAAAAAAGGAAGAATGTAAAATTCTCGCTGGATCGAATATAACTTGCGTAGTTACGAATTCACGGCTTCTTGCACGTCATTGTTGGGACTACGTCGAGCGCGTTATGCAATCGTTTCAAAAGCACCTTACTCGAATATATTGGTATTTATATCTATAGATCTACAACATGGAAAGACGAGAATACCTGCATCCAAAATCAATCAATAAAAGCGTTTTACAAGATTTTATACTGTTTCTAAAAAAAGAGCTGTTTCGCGTAAATTTTGGATCGATGAATACAAATCTGTAAGCGAAATTTGTCTAACGCCAGATTTTTTGAGGAAAATTATATTTGAGGGGATGTAGTAGGCTCTGGCGTTATATAATCAGAAGTAGGGTTTTAGCGTTCTTTTTAAAATATTGAAATTTACCAAATTAATCTAATTTTTGAAAATATTGTTCCTTGGGAACCATTCAAAAACTACGTCACAGTATTTTGAAAACTTTATCTTTTTTCTCCTTCTTCATCACAGATCATCACACAAAATAAAATAATGGAATTTTCAAACAAACAAGATTAATTTTCTACCAAAGGAGATAAATTTCCAGTGAAAGAGTTGAGATCCTAAGCTAAAAAGTCGTATGATTTAGAAAAAAGTTGACGTTTAAACCCGAGAAGATGAATTTGCAACCAAGAAAGATATTTTTCCAACCAAATAGTTGCTTGAAAAAAAAAGATTTATTTTAGACCAAACAGTTAACCAAACCTTTCAAACATAAGAGGCGAATTTTCAACCAAATAGTTAAATTTTTTAACCTTCAAAGACGAGTTTTGAACCAAATGATCGAATTTTCGAACAAAAAAGAATTAACTTCAACCACCATCAGTTGCATTTTCAACAAAATAGTCCAATCATCAAGCTAAAAAACGAATTTTTTAAGAAGACTGTAGAATTTTCTACCAGTAACGATGAATTTTTAACTAGGAACTTTTCTACCAAAGAAAGATAAATTTTCGTTCCAAAAAGTTAAATTTTCAACACAGCAGTTAAATTTTCAAACCAAAAAGATGACTTCTTGAAAAAATAGTTTAATTTTCAACAAACTAGTTGTATTTTCAACAAAATAGTTGAGCTTTTAACTACAGAGTTAAAATCTTCAACGAAATTTCCAAATTTTTACCAAAAAATATTAAACGTCCACCAAAAACTGTTGCATTTGCAATCAAATAGTTGAATGTGTAAGCCAAAAAGAGGAATTTTTTAGAAGACAGTTGCATTTTTATTCCATAAGGACATAAGGACAGCAGTCGAAATTTCCACAAAATAATTAAATTTTCAACAAAATTCTTGATTTTTAAACAAATTATTAAAATTTTTCTCAAGAGAGTTGGATTTTCAACCAGGAAAGTTTTTTCAGTCAAGAGAGGAAAAAAATGTCAAACAAATTGTTGAATTTTCAATCCAAAAAGGCGAATTCTCTAGAAAGCAGTTGAATTTTCAACCCATAAATATGAATTTTCAACCAAAAAGTTAATTTTCAACCAAATAATTAAGTTTTTGACTACAATAATAAAATCTTCAACACAAAAAGGTAAATTTTCAACTAAACAGTTGAATTTTCAAGCCCAAAAGTTAAATTTTCTACAAAACAGTTCAATTTTTAAAGAATTTTGAACATCATAATCAAATTTCGAACCAAAGTGATAGATCTTCAGACAATAAAATGAATTTTTAACAAATAGTTTAACTTTCAACAAGAAGTTTAACTTCCAACTAAGTAGTTAAATTTTTATTTCAGATTAATTTTCTACATTAAGCACAAATTTGCAACAAAATAAATTAATTTTAACCAATCTGTTGAATTTTTAAGTAAAAGCAATCAAATTTTAACTAAGAATGGACTAGTAAAATTTTCAGTAAAAAAAAATAAATTTTCACCCAAAAAAATTAATTTTTACCAAAATAGTTATAATTTCAACCAAAGAGATGGGTTTTTGATCAATAAAATGAACTTTTAACGAAGTATTTAAAATTTTAATCAAGCAGTTAAATTTTCAATGAAGAAGATTAATTTTCTGCCAAAAAGGATGATTTTACAAAAAATACACTCATCTTCAACCAAAGTTTTAAATTTTCTGCTGAAAATGATCGGTTTTCAGCTAATAATAGAAAAGGTAAATTTTCAGTGAATATAATTAATTTGTAACCAGAAAAGAACGACTTTTCAACGATAGAGATGGATCTTTAACTAACATATTTCATTTTCAACAAAGTAGTTCAACTTTAAATCAAGTTGTTGAATTTTCCATAAATATTACTTTTCTACTAAAAAAGACGAATTTACAATAACATACATAAATTTGCAACAACATTGTTAAATTTTCAACTTAAAGCGTTCAATTTTTAACGAATAATGGAATAGTTAAATTTTCATCGAAAAAAATTATTTAGAACAAAAACAAATTTATTTTCAAGAAAATAGTTACATTCTGACCAATTAGTTAAATTTTTGACCAAAAAAGATCAATTCTCACCGGAAATTTTAGTTTTTGCCATTTTAACTGAAAGTGAAAATTAAAATTAATTTTTTTAAACTACTTTTTAAGAAAATAGTACAATTTTCAACTGAATACAAGAATTTTTAACCAGAAGAGATAAATTCTAAACCAAAAATATAATAAGTAGACTTTTTAATTAAAAACAGTAAGCTTTCAACGAAAAATACTTGGATTTTTTCATTGGGTTCTGTTACTTTAGTGATAGTCAATTTAAGGCAAACAGAGTGAAATTCCAAATTTGCACCCGAAACCTATTTTTAAAATGAAAAAAAATACCCGTTGTTCCTAAGAGGCTGCACATTTCGAATTCTCTATGAATAATAGGCATCGGTGTGACTTTGTACAAAGCCTGAATTTGAAGACGACTCATTATTAGTTCTGATTTTTTAAAATAACTTGTTAAAAAGCCAAAAAAAAAAAAACACTTATTATAATTCTGTACTAGTGTTTTTTTAAAAACTTGTTATAAAATCTAATTTTGAAAACGAACTACTATAAAGTCTGACCTATTATAATTCTAATTTATTAAATAACTTTCTACAAAGTCTGATTTTGAAAACGACATACTTTAAAGTCTATTTTTTAAATAAATTTTTATGTCTGCTTTTTAAAATTTCTTTATAGAAAGTCTGATTGTGAAAATGACTTATTATCAAGTCTGATTTTTCAAATTTCTTGTTATAAAGTGTGATTTTTAAAACAACTTATTATAAAGTCTGACCAATTATAAATTCTAATTTTTTAAATAACTTTCTACAAGTTCTGATTTTGGAAACGACATATTCTAAAGCCTCTTTCAAAAATAAATTGTTATAAAGTCTGACTCTATTACTGTAGTGATAGTGAATTTGAGGCATACATAGTAAAATTCAAAATTTAGACCCTGACCCTATTTTCAAAATTTTCTAAAAAATCCCTGTTCTTCCTAAGAGGCTGCACATTTCGAATTCTCTGTGAATAATAGGCATTGATGTGACTTTCTACAAAGTCTGAATTTGAAGACGACTTATTATTAAGTCTGATTCTTTTAATGTCTTCTTAGAAAGTCCGATTTTAATTTATAAATTCTAATTTTTGTAATAACTTTCTACAAAGTCTGATTTTGAAATCGACATATTTTAAAGTCTGATTTTTTAAATTACTTTATAGAAAGTTTGATTTTGAAAATGACTTATTATCAAATCTAATTTTTTTAATGACTTGTTATAAAGTCTGATTTTTGAAATAACTTTCTACAAAGTTTGATTCTATCATTCTGAACACTACTTATTATAAAGTATATTTTCGAAATGATTTATTATAAATTCTCATTTTTGAAATGACCTTTGGAAAATCAGATTTTGATATTTAATTCCTAGCACAGAAACAAACAAAAACACTGATGGTATACGAAATAAAAATATAAGATATAAAAGCATCGAGAGTATTGAAATTATTTTTCTCTCGAATGAATTTGTTTCCGCCATGCCCACAAAAGGGTCGATGTCTGCTCTTATATACTCATGTAATAGTTTTACTTCAAGTCGTTCTGAAAGCAATGACTTGACAGGCAGACGAGGAACAAGATAATCTGACATTTGATCGTACTCGAGCATGACCTAAAAATTGTTGGACAAGTTGTAGCAGACGATACATACTTTGACTTTGAGTTTTAGCAATTCTGAAACTTTTCCATTAAAGAGCATTGCAGCGGAGGTGGACATTTTCTACGTCGCTCTTTGTATTCTATACGATGCTCGAAGCCAGAGAAATATATAATATTGAATTTTCTAGAAATAACTACACTGAAAGAAAATCAATAAAAAAGATTCGCATTTATTTAATTTCATTCCTTTGTACCAAGGAATTCTTTAGTTCAGTCATTTCAGTTCATATTGTATCAAAAGAAATATTTGTTTCGACTTACGGTATGCTTAATTGGGGCAGCGATTCATGATTGTAAAAAAAATCTAGTTGATCCGATTCATATTTTTTATTTCTATCTGAAATACTTCAACATGCTTATTTCAATTAATATTAATATCTTCCAATTACGAACAAATTTTCCCATTCAAGAAATATTTTATAGCTTCAGTTTCAACTTCATTTCATTTTGTTTATGTGGAAAATGAATATTTATGGGCGTCCGCATGAAAAGGGTCCTTATCGCTAGATGAAGCTACGTATAGGGGCACATAGACGGATAAATTCCCTGCATTTTAAGCACAAAAATGAACCTTTTAAGTTAAAAAATGAGTCACTGGGGTATTTTTGAAGTTCGAACTTCGAAAGATCGTTTTTCGATAAAAACGCATCTAAACTTGGTGGTTGCCAAGTTTAGACAGAAAATTAGCAGGTGCCAAGTTTAGAAGAAAATAATTATTTTCAAGATGAAGAAGTACGTGCTTATTTCATAATTAGAATTTTTTGTATGTATATACACTGGGATCTGGATTTGTGCACGGTTTCGGGCATCGTGCGCAGTGGCCTTCCACGGAAACCCAGGGATTCCGAGCGTAAACATGCAGGGCTGCATGAATCATTTCTGTTGGATTTGGATGCATGATGCAGCCTGATGCAACAAATGCGCTGAGAGTGTGGCCATCATACTGTTTGTCACGCTTGACTGAGCACCGCATGTCTCTCGGTCCCGCAGCTCCCATCATCACAAATTGCAGCGGACAGCAATTCTAGGAACGCACAAAATTCAATTTACGGAAATCCAGCTTCCAGTGTAATGACAATCTTTTGAGATACACACTTCAGGATATTTTTTTAAGTCCAAATTATAATTAGACCTGCTCCTCGAAGCTTAAGATATGAAAAGTATAATTTCATTATTATTATTAATTATTTCAATTATTACTTTATTTTATTGAGTTTTCGCCCCATTAGTTTTCATACAGTATTTATTTTTGTTAAATGAACGCAATGTCTTAATTATCGTAATAGCGTATGTATTTTTGGCATATCTCTGAATTAGACGGTAATTATATTAATTAATTTTAATAAAACATGAATTAGTTTCATATTTATATGTTTCATTATTAAGATTATATGTTGTAGAAATAATTGTCATGTTGCAAAACATTATAATAAAAGTAAAATATAACCTTACGTTTAAAACAGGTTTGTGAATCCGAAATAACTACTCGACTGTTCCGGATTCGGATCCGGTTGTTTTCAGTTCCGGGTACGTTCCTAGCCGGAATAATACCGAAACTAGAATTTTCGCTCCGCAAAAAATGAAATGGTCAAAAGTTCAAAATTAAAAAGGCGACCTAAAATTTGGAAAAATACAATAAATCAGACAAATTACATGAGAGTCGGTACTAATTGATGTTTCGAGTTTCAGAACTCGAATTTGGGATTGAAATTCAAAAATTCGAAAAATTAAATCAAAATTTTTTAATTTCACTAAATTGGTATTTTTTACGAAAGTCAGTACTAGGTGTTCTTCGAGTCACAGAAGACCAATTTAGAGTCAAAATTAAAAAATTGAAGTATCTTCTTTGAATTTTTGTATTTTGACCCCAGATTTGTGTTCTGTAACTTGAAAAACCACCTCCCACTGAATTTCATGGAAATTTGATACTAAGTAAAGTACAAATAATTAGTACATAAGAAATTATTGGAGAAAATACGTAAAATAAATCTCTGTAATTAGGAAAATTATTCATCCTAACACAAGCGTATAGAATTCCAGGGACTTATATTATCAAGTTTTTAATTTTCACCCATAACAGGTTAGGGGACACCGAAAATATTTGGTCTACACTTACCGAATTTCGGTGTACCTAGCCGCCCTTTCCAGTTTTCTTTAAGATCACGGATGATTTTTTTATTATTTAATGTTTTTATATAGATGCACATTTGCCTCAAGAGTGTTAATATTTTCGTGTCATGAATAAAAAAGTGCTTCAAGAAACACGCGCTATGGAAATGAAAAGGAGTAATGACACTTTTCTTCTGTGCGTCATACGAGAGTATGATTCGATTTCAGATTGGAATTAGTGCCGTCATCTTTCATTATAGGTTAACTGCGATATTCATCCCCTCGAGGATAAGGGTTGCAGTGGATTTTATGTGAAGGAATGAAATGTCTATGGTATATGACAAATGAAATTCTCTTTAAAATTGTATATTTCCTTGATAGAATGAAATCGAAATTAAAATATATCGTCTCAAATATATTTTACTAATATTAATAAATATTACATAGTAGAAAAGCCCGCTTATTACACGTTTCTTATTTTGATTGCCTCATTTTCAAATTTAAATATATGCTTCATTTTAAAGTAGGGTAAAGTGGGGCGTGGTGACGGTGCGGGGCATAGTAACAATCACAAATAACGCCCATGTTTTTTGATTTTCATATTAGTTGTTTTACATAAAATAGCTTTCTCTATTTGGAA
>JAUELO010000348.1:975506-986397 GCA_032357855.1 Amphibolips quercusostensackenii
ATTGTCATATCCATGTGATAATAAAAAAAAAATAATAATCCTCATTAGGCACTTGCTTTGTTCGCGGCTGATGATGAAAAACCGGGTAAAATCCGAGAACAAGTTTAAAAAAAATAATAATAAAGAATCAGAAGTGATTAATTATAGAGCAAGAGTTTTTATCTTCATCCATTATTAAATATATGTATGTAGATGGTCGATTAGGAAATAAATTCGAGTCAACGAATTAAAGGACTATGTACATACATTCATTCATAAAGGGTGATTCATTCCCCAACACATTAAGGGAAAGTGGCCTCACCTCCTTCTTTTACTCAGTTCTGCTTAAATTGGACGTTAGGGTTATTTTCTTAAAGCCTATATATGAAAGGGTGTTCAGCCCTTCGTAAAAAATCGTTTTCAGAGGCAATGCAGTCAATTTATTATTTATAGACAAATAATCTGGAAGAGCATATTAGGTTTGAAAATGGATCAGGTGTAACGTTTTATAATTATAATGCATAACCCAATATACTTATTCACTATGGAAAAGAACCCTGGGTTGATTCCTCATCGTATAGACTAAAACTATAGATATATTTGAACCCTCTTCATTAATAGGTAAAAATTAAAAGCTTTACTCCTTCAAGTAAAATTTATGAATAATAATAACAAATAATTAAATAAAGTAACTCCTCCTGATTCTTGATTGAAATTTAGGAAATAATGATATACTAGGGTGACCACTCAAATCTCAGAGTAAATTCTGGGTCATTTCTGCGGCATTCATATAAAAGATGCTTGAAATTATTGCACCTTTAAATGATTTTGAACTTTTCAGAAGGTAACTGATATTAAGCAAAAATGTATCCGGATGCAAGTATAGTGTATTTAAATTGAAAAAAAACTTTTGATTAAACTCTGAAATTTAAATATTTAAAAAAAAAATGTTTGCTGAATTTAAGTTTATCTCTGATTTTAAAGTCAGAACAAAATATATAAGGTGTAACAATCTTACGCATTATTTTTTAATTTTCAAACTTTGAAATTCAAAGCGTAAAAATTAGTAAATTAAAAATTTGAATTATTAAAAACTGAACCACAAATTAAAGTATTTTCAATAAGAAATGTTTTTCGTTGAAAAAGTTTTTTTGCAAAGCCTTCCAAACAGGTAGTATTTGAAAAGGAAACAGCCTAAATTGCAGAATTATAAATAAGTAGTTTTCGAAATTGAAAAGATTCAAATTTGCAGAATCAGACTTTAAAATTTTGTTACTTTTGTAGTGGAAATGTTTACGAATTCATAATTTGAGGCACTTAGAACCAAACAATATTAAATGATAGCGCTTAAAATTGCAGTCTTATATCAACAAATTCTACACAGTGAAAAAGAATACTATACTTAAATTTTTTTGGATTAAATTTAGTAGATTTTATTGGTCTATTAGAACTAAATTTTAATTTTAAAGAAATTTTGCTTAAATGTAGGCTATAGAATGTGATGACAACCATTTTAAAGTGTAACAATGTCAAGTATTCGTTTTTACTGTAGAAATTTAACTATTTTTAACTTAAACGTTTAAAACCTTGCATATTTAAATTGAAAGACAGCAAAATTGAACAATTATAAAAATAGCAGACATGAAAATGACATTGTAACTTCTAGAAGCTGAAAAATGTCTGCATCTAAAAAATCCAGGGATTAAAAATATTAGGATATATGTACTTCTCCGAAATAGACTTTCTTTGGTATCCTGATAAATTAAGGCTTTTCAATGTGCAATTTCTTAATTTTAAACACTCTCATTTAGTTTTTTATTCATAATCGTTTTTTTTTCAAATAGTTTAATTATTGTTAAAGAGCTACGGATTGTTAAATTTAACACGCTTCAATTTAAGATCGTCTATTTACATATACCTTAAATCTGAAAGTGGTTCAATTTTTAACGTCTGCAATATAAAATCGTTTAAATATTAAAACTGTGTCTTTAAATATTTTCATATAAAATTATTAATTTTGACTATTTGCAATATGAGAGGCTCAAAATAAGCATTTGAAATGTAGACTTTTAAATTTTTAATGTTTTGCATTAAACCATTCATAATTTAAAATTTTAAATTTCTCGGTCTAGTGGACGCTAGGGTGACCCAAAAAATAAAATATGTTTGTTGTTGTTATCTCCCCCCTCCCTACTTTCCTTTATTTGGTGTAAAAATAATTATGCAATTTTTTATAAATAAAAAAAAGGTTTAACCCGTGGTCGATGACCTTTAAAATTGAAAAGTGTTAATTATTCTTTTTTCGTGTAAAAATCACAAATGACTTTCGTAAAAGAAATAAATAGGGTCGATAGGAGTAAGTATGATAACAGGGTTAGTGTTATAACGAGAACATTCGTAATGAAAAATGAATTAATTATTTACTTTTCTTATTACAACATAATGACTATATTTCTTATTATTTGTAGGAAAAAGGTAGCTGTCATTAGTAATTGCTTTGATCAACTATTTTTAAAGAAACTGAAATGCTTTCAGAACACCCAAATTCTTAATTGTGTCATCTGGCCTTTTAATTTTATATTTGATTTTTCTCTGCATAAAGCACCTTTTGTTGATTTTTTTGTGAATGAAGGAAGATATTACATTTTCCTTGAAGATCTATTTCCCCTTCCAAAATTTTACTTCTTTTTTTCATTGTGAAATACTAAAATCTGTCAACAGTTCGAGGTTAGTTAAAGAGGTTAATGAACCTCATTTTTTTAATTAAGATTAAGTTAATAATAATAATTGTTAAAATACATTTTAATACATTCATTCACACAAAAAAATACTCTTTTAATCTATTTAGAAATTATACAATTTAAAATAGGTAAGTTTTTCAGTACCACTAAATCTTTATTCCAAATTCAAATTTTCTTATTTTATTTTCATTAATATTCCTATAAATGATAAAAAATTGAAAGCATGCATACATTATTAAAATAGGTGGATGTTTCATGTATAGTCAACATATATAGCTACCAAAGAAAATTAAAAGTATTTTCTCAGACAAGTTTTTGCAGATTAAAAAAGTGGACGATTTAAATTAGAAAGTCCAAAGATAATTGTGGAAAATTTTCAAACAAGAATCTTTCAAATACCCTTAATTCTGTTTTAAAGTTCTCTAATATTAGTAATTAGCAACCCAGTATTTAAATTTAAACCAAAAAGTTAAACTTTATTGATTCTAGCGCTACCGCTGACGAATTTCCGAATCAAAAACATTAATAGTATATAAACATAGATTCCAGTGAGTCAAAATCTCTGTTCATAGTACAGCGTTCTTCAAGCCGACTGGGAAAAAGCACCTTTTTTGAAAAAAAATCGACCGACAGTACAATTCCTAACGGTTTTTTATGTCATTTTTTAAAAATTACAACGAGTGATTATGGATACTTTACTCCGATCAAATTATAATTTGTTATTTAACAACCAACTTTAAACTTTTTTTGTCTAACTTTTCAGTGATAAAATTTTGTTTTAAGACTTTCAAATTCATTAAAACAGGTCATCAATCCAAGTGCGTGATAGATTCATTTTTTTTTGTAAAATCAACTCCAAATCTCTTGATATATACTCATTGCTGTCATCTTTTTCTATTCATGACTATTTATGAAAAAATGGTCTAAATGTGCATTTGTTTATACATGTAATTATTATTTTTTGTCTATTTACAAAATATGTCAGCAAGGAGTCTTTGGCAAGACATTTCGAGTTGATTCTGCAAAAAAATAAAGCCTATGCATGAAAAAATAGTAAAAATGTGCATTTATTTATCAGAATTGTTTATATAATTAGCAGTTTTTGTCACTATGAAAAGATGAGAGCAAGGTGTCTTGGGCAAGACATTGTGAACTAACTCCACACAAAAAATGAAGCCTATTCATGAAAAAATAGTAAAAATGAGCATTTATTTATGAAAATTGTTTATGTAATTAACTGTTTTTGTCACCATGAAAAGATGATAGCAAGGTCTCTTTGGCATGACATTTCGAGTTGATTCAGCAAAAAGAAAAAAAGAAGTCTATAAATTAAAAAAAAGTTATAATGTGCATTTGTTTATAAAAATTGTTTAAATAATTGCGGAATAGCAGCTATTTCTAACTAATTGCAAGCGCACATTAATATCTGTCATATTTAATACAAAAGCTATGGATTTAAAATAGCGAATCATTACAAATCACGAACACCTTATTTTTGTTCATTAAACAATATATTTTCTTACTCTAACCTAAAGGATGGTATCACTGAAAAGTTAGACAACACAAAGTTTTAACGTTGTTGTTAAATAACAAATTTTAATTTAGTCAGAGTAAAATATGTGTCAGTGCAAAATGAGAGCGACGCTTCCATTATTTTTACACTAAACGAAAGAAAATAGGGGGTGAGACAACAAGCATACAAGTATTTTTTTCATCCACCCTAGTGGCGACCCTCTTGCTAAGTTCCTTTTTATGCGAAGAATAACATTTTAATATTACAATTGTTCCATTAGGTTGACTCGAAAGTACCATCTGGCTCTAGTTTGGTCAACTTGGATGTCCTAAAGTCGTCGCGGGAACAACTCGTAAAACCATAATGGGAAGAAGATGAACGATTAAAAGTAAAATCCTGGAAATTTGGCTGTAGAATATTATTTAAAAATAAGTACTTAGAGAAGTGAAAAAAGTGCATTAGTGCCTATTGTAATAATGACACGACGCGCCAATAAAAGTGCTCAAAAACGTTCAGAGTGCGTTCCTCGCAGTGTCGTCGGTAACATAGGGGGATAAGTGAATTATGATTAATTAGCGTCAGTAACAGCAGCACCGTTCAGCACGAGGCCTCGACTAATTGGAGGCGCATCGCGCCACTTACTTAGATCCTAAAGAAAGTAAGTTTTCCTCATTTTCCTTCTTTATGAACACTCCAACGAACTATCATCCACATTATATAAATCTCTATCCTATTTATAGCTGCATGTATTATATAAACGATAAATAAAATATAAGTACGTTTTTCTCATTTTTAAATTGGCGTAAGAGATTGACATGGTGTCTACTCACTTGGAAAACCCGAAATTGTCAGGGTATCTTTATATTCTTGGAAAACCCTGAAAATGTAAGGGATTTTTTTAAAGTCAGGGAATTTTTTCGATAGCGTGCTTAAGTTTTTTTTTTAATTGCAATACAAAATTAAATAGAAATTTTTTGATTTGTAAGAGTAGCTTTATATTAATAGATTTAACTATTTTGTTGAAAATTCGTTTTTTTTTTAAATTAATTTGTTTCACTGTAATTTCAACTATTCTATTTTTTGTTGAAAATTGATCTTTTTTAGTTGAAAATTTATGTATTTTGTTGAAAATTGGTCCTATTTAGTAGAAAATTGATCTCCTGGGTTGGAAATTCATATTTTTGCTCAATAATTCAACAGTTAAATTGATATTTTTTCTCTTTTGACTAAAAAATCTAAAAATCAACCTTTTTTGTTGAATTCAACTGTTTTTTATTTAAAACAAAAATATTTTTTATAGGAATATCAACTATTACATTTTTTGTTGAGAATTTTACTTTTATGTATAAAAATTCATCTCTTTGGTTGAAAAGTTAACTATTTTGCTCAAAATTCGTTTTTTTTTTTGTTAAAAATTAATATTCTTAACTATACATTTAACAATTCCAGTTAAACCTTTAAACATTTTGATGGAAATTAGGTTTTTATTTATAAATAAGTTTTTTAAACTCAAAACTTAATTAAGCCAGTTGAATAGCCCTTGATTTTAGTTAAAAATTCATCTATTTGGTTTAAAATAAAATTTTTTAACTGAAAATTTTAATATATAATTTTTTGTTGAAGTTTTATCTTTTTTAGGTAATATTTCATGTATGTTGTTAAAAATCCGTTTTTTTTAAAGAAAATTATTTTTCTTGGTTGAAAACTCATTTTTTGTTTTGAAAATTCAACTATTCCAGTTCAAGATTCATCATTTTAGGTGAAAATTCATCACCTTCGTTGAAAATTCAACTATTTTATTGAAAATTAGTTTTTTTTTTGGTTCAAAATTAATTTTTTAACTGAAAATTTGAGTAATTCGCTTTGTAGTTGAAAACTTATATTTTTCAGTTTAAAGATTCAACTATTTAATTGAAAATATATATTTTTCAGTTTTAAATAAACTATTTAGTTGAAAATGAAACAATGTATTTGGTTGAAAATTCATATATATTCTGTTGAAAATTTGTCTTTCTTTGGTAGAAAATCCATCTTTTTGGTTGAAAATTCGACTATTTGGTTAAAAATTTATCTATCCTGTTGGCAATGCAATGTTTTTAAAGTGTTTCTACTCAGCTAGAAGATACCTGTCATTCAAAATATTAATATCTCAAATATGCACTGAATTTTATGTGTATGAAAAGAACATACAAATTTGTTTTAATTAGTATTCAAATTTATGGAATTTAGGAAGAAATTCAAGCAATTATTAATTATGTTTTTAGTATTATTTATTTACATAATTATTCGATAGTGATAGTATATTTAAGAACATCTTGCAATATAATTTGTTAAAACTTTCTGAATTAAACATATTAATTAAATCATAGAAACTTGTATCACTAAAAAATTACTTACCGTTTAATAAAGTTACTTTCACAAGTAAAGAAACATTAATTTAATTTTACATATAAATAGCATTATCTCAGCTAATTTAAATATTTACAAGGACAGAAAAAAATACTATAATGAACTCGCGAAATTGTATGCATATTCTGAGTCAATTGATTTAAAAAATGTGAAATACTTTAATGGCTCCGTAATATGAAAGAATATATCTGGAAAAATCTTGTGATACCTGGAAAAAACCTGAAATTATCAGAGAATTTCTTTCCAGGATTTGAGCAGACACCCTGATTGATCCAGCATCCGTTTTTCATTTTTGATATTTTGTTATATTAGAGCCTATTTTTAAGGCACAATATTATAAGGAAAATTGTTTATTAATTTTTTAAATTAAATTTGAGTATATGAAGTAAATGATATATCCTAAATATAAAAATATTTCATATTTTTTCGATTTTTTTATTCTATATTTATGAGTCCTTTTTTTTGCGCGTTAATGTTCATCAACATTCTTTCCCTAGTTCTTAGCTCTGCAGATGCACGAATGTTGAGCCGTGTAAATGGCAAGTTATTGATTGTAGTGTGCCCATTTCAGCATAAGGCCATGACAAGAAGGTATAAAATTCAAGTTGAGGCTGCACCCAAAAATAGGAAGACAAGAAATAAATTCATCATCATTTTATACATTTTTCATGCGCTGTCACGTTTGCCATGTTTATGCAATTACTATGATGACAGTTCGTAACTAGTAAATATTTAATTTCTTAGCTTAGTGTAAATAAGATCAGGCTAAAAGCATCTTTCTTTACGGCTTGAAAATCATTACAAATAAAACATAGATCTAATTTTATTTGAATCCACTAACAGGGTGGTCGAAAACTTATTTTAAAAATTCATTGATTTTTCCCTGATCAATTTTTTATTTTTCCTGACCATTAATGTATTCTAATACCAGAATTTAATTTATGTAAGATTTGTAACATGGAATTTTTTATAAACGGAATTAAACAATTTGATACTGAAATTTAAAAAATTTTGCTTTATTTCTTTCATCTAAAAAAGATGGCTTTTCTACCATATAAGATGAATTTTTAATCCAAAAAGACGAATTTTCAACAAATCAGTTAAATTTTCGACCAGAAAAGATTACTTTTGCATAAAATAGTTAAATTTTTAACAAAATAATTAAATTTTCAAAGGAATTGTTAAATTTTAAATCCACAATGATAAATTTTTAACTAAATGATCGAATTTTTAAACAAAAAAGATTAAACATCAACCAAAAACAGTTGCATTTTCAAATAAACAAGTGAATTTTCAACAACAAAATTTATTTGTTACCAAACAGTTGCATATATAACTGATCACTTGAACTTCAAAGCAAAAGAGACGAGTTTTTAATGAAATAGTTGATATTTTAACCAAACAGTTGAATTTTCAACGAAATAGTCAACTTTTTAATAAAAAAGATTAAACTTGAAACAAAATCAGTTGTATTTTCAAGACAATAGTTAAATAATCAATTCAAAAAGCCGAATTTTGTAGAGGACAGTTGAATTTTCAATCTAAAAAGTTGAGTTTTCAACAAAAATATGAACTCTCAACGCACAATATAATAGTTGATATTTATACTGAAAAAGATTAAATTTCTATCTAATTTATGTTGCTCATTGATATAATCCAGATACATTTTGAAACCAGAAAAACGAATTTTTAACTAAAAAAGATCAATTTTCAAGCAAGACTGGAAAAGTTAAATTTTCACTTAAGAAAATTAATTTCAACGAAAAAAATCTAATTTTCAACAAAAATAACTAACATTTAAATAAAATGATGACATTTCCAACTAAAAGGACGAGCTTCAAGCAAATAAAAGTTTCTGTATCAAGAAAGAAACATTTTTTATCAAAATTGTCGAAACTTCAAGCTAAAAGATGAATTTTCTGTAAAACAGTTGAATTTTCATCGTAAAAGTGAATTTTCAACCAAAAAATTTAATTTATTTTACAAAAAAAAGAGGGAATTTCATACCAATAAGATTATTTCTCTACTAAGAAAACGAATTTTCAACTAAAGAAGATCATTTGCTAGCCACAAATGGAAAAGTTACATTATCAGTTTAAAAAATTAATTTAAAATGAACCAAAAAATTTATTTTCAACAAAACTGTTGATTTTTAGCCAATGGAATGAACCTTCAAGCAAAAATTTTGTAAACAAAATAGTTCAACTCTAACCCAAGCAGTTGAATTTTCAATTAAAAAAGATCCATTTTCAAAAAAATAGTTCAATTTTCAACCAAAAAGTTGAATATTCTGCTAAAACAATTAGTCTTTAACTGGATTAGTTAAGCTTTCAGTTAATGAAATTAATCTTTAAGCGAAAAACAAAGCAATTTTCAAACAAAGGGATAAATTTTCAACTGAAATGATGAATTTTCAACAAAAAGTGATTTTTTAACGAAGACGAATTTTCACCAAAACTGTGGAATTTTCAACGAAAAAGGATGAGTTTTTAACAAAATTGTTGAATTTTCAACTATATAATGAAAAATTTTTACTGAAAATATGATTGTCAAGAGATAGCAACACAAAAAAAGGAAATACATTATAGAAACTAACAAGAATATTATATCAGGGTGGCCACAAATCTTTATTTAGAAAAGTTCCTAATTTTCTCCTAACCAATCTTTCATTTCCCCTTACCATAAATATTCAAAGATCAGAATCTTAATCTTGTAACATTTTTAACGTAGAATCTTTCGTTAATGAAATAAATCAATTTCAGGTTAAAGTAAAAAATTGATTAATATGTTATCCTTGACAGTTATTGAAAGTGATTCTTATACAAATTCCTTGACTTTTGCAAAGACGTTTTTTCAAAATCTTTTACTTTTCCCTGGCTTTGCCTGACCAACAAAATTATCTTACTTTTTCCTAAATCCTAGTTTTTTATATGTATTTCTTTTTTTTTAACTGTTCTAAGCCTCATTTGCTTTTTAAATCTTAAATGTTGAAACTGTCTGTAAAAATTGTAAGCGAAATAGAAAAAGTTCAGTGAACATTAATACAATGTTTTATGCATTACAAATTTTTGTATAGGAGAACTTTAGTATAATATTGCTAATTTCATGAGTCGAAATTCGATAATTGAATCGAAAAGTCTTCAGTTAGTTATATTGTAACATAAATTTATGTGTGGGAATAATTTTCGCTTAAATTAAACGTTGTTGTGTTGTGCTTTGACAGTTTAATCGAGATTGAGTACAAATTCATTACGTATTGAGATCTCGTACTGCGCGCACGTGAAGCGCGTGAACGATATGCAGCATGTGCGTGTAATCAAATAATAAACGTGCATTAAACACATGCATGGTCTCGAGTAATGCACTTGGATGGATAGAATGCCGGCTGATTCACATTCGAACTATTCAGTCCTAAAGACAATGATGCTAGCATCATTTACAAAATCGAATGCTCTCCGAGAATTGCCATTTAATGCCAGTGATTTGTATTAATTCTATATAAATTAACAACCAGATCGAAACTTATTTACCCAGAGTACCGAAGAAGAAAGAAAGTATCTTTTGTTTCTTTTTCGATAAATTTGGACAGATTGGGAAGAAATTAAAAATGAAGTTGTTATAGTATCATATTTGACCCATCTACCCTTTATTGCTTACATAAGAAGCACAATTGTTTAAATAAAATTGCGTTTAGAAATACGAGTAATTTAAAAATGTCATAATTTTATCCCGGTTTGGTCTACATGAGATTATTGCTCATATATAAAGGCTGGTCATTTTTTTTTAGCAAAACTGGACTTAAATTAAGTTTTTAAATAAAACAAAATATTTTTACCCAGCTTTTTCTGTATAATCATGTAATCAGGGTGTCTGGTGGACCGCAAAATCATGCAAACCGGAAAAACTCAAGCAATTTTATTTGATCGGAAAAAACCTTGGAATTTTATTTAGGATCGGAGATTTTTTGCTTCTATTGCAAAGTCTGCTTTTTCCTACTGTATTTTCTTTTTATTTTTTAGTCGAAAATCTTATGGCTTACGTACCGTATATGACTATATGATACAATTAAAGTGTTTCGATGAATGCTTAAATTCTTTTAATGTTAATTATATGAGAGTTGAAAATGTTTCTCCTAAATAGGTTGAAAGCTATCCAAATTCTCTATAAAAGAAGCTAGAATGTAGGCATTTTGTCATCTATTAAAAAAAATATTGAAAGAAAGTGCAAATTTCAATGTTTAAATAAAATC
>JAUELO010000348.1:1110020-1126417 GCA_032357855.1 Amphibolips quercusostensackenii
GGACAGCAGAGCACAAGACAAATATTACAATCTTAAAGTTTGGTTTCTCAAAAACCACTTGTTGATCCACAAAAGACCTTTCGACCAAGATTACATATAAAGCTTGGGATCGTGAAAAATTACATCAAAGCTATTAATAGAAACGAAGAAGTAGGTCTTCTTTTTTTTAAAGGAAATTCCCTAAGCTTAGTGATTGAAAAATCAAGGAGGGAGTTTTTGATGGACCACAAATCCGACAACTAATGTTAGATGACGATTTTGAAAAGATCTTGACTGAACATGAGAGCCAAATATGGTTGTCAGTGAAAGCTGTTATAGAGAATTTCTTGGGAAACAGGAAATTCAGAAACTACAAATACTTGATCGATGCGATGTTGGAAAACTCCTAGGAAATGAAGATGAAGATGTCACTGAAAATTCACATGATGCACTCTCACTGAGACTTCTTTCCAGAGAATATGGGATCAGTTAGTGATAAACGTGGTGAGGAATTCTATCAAGATATCACTACAATCAAGAAGAGGTACAAAGGTAAGTGCAGTGTGAACGCTTTAGCAGACTACTGTTGGAATCTCATGTCTGCTGAAATCAAATGCTCAAAATCGTCGAGCGTGCAAAAGGATAAGTTTCTGATCACAAACAGCAGTTTATCATCATTTTCTAACAAGAGCTGACAACATGAAGAATAGATATTTTGGAAACCCAGTAAAATGATTTGCTTCAAGTACGTAAAAACCATCAAATTGGCGAATTTATAGAAAGAGACAACTTCTCTGCTACTTATCTTTTGAACGGTAATAGCCTTACCCTAATTTTTTTAAATTTCTTCAGCATTGAAAAACGAAGAGAATGACACCTAAAACAGTAGAAAAAACATTTTTCAGCTATTTATGCATTTTTTTGTAAAATCACTTTTTCCGTGTTTTGTCTCAGTTTTTTCAGATTATCTCGGCAGCCGTATAAGATATCACAAAAACAAGCCCACCGTTGAATTTGGCATCGAAAATTGCACCAAAAACATACATCGATTTTTATTGAAAAAATTGTTTATAACATTCTATCTCCTGATTTGTAATTTAAAAAAAAATGTGATATAAAAAATCTCGAAAACCTGACATGCTGCAGAGAAATGGAGGCCAGATTCGGATTCAGCAAAAAAAAGGACTTTGAAAATGACATATCTCACCCCGTGAGCACATAGGTCACCTTTCGTTGACCAGTGTTCGTTTAATTTCTGAATTGTATTGGACGCCTCTTCCTTCTAATTCAAATGTAAATGTTTGACGCATGTTCTGGCACTATAGCGTTATGTTTAAAGCTTAACATTGGACAAAACCTTTATTAACATATCAAACCATTTTCAAAACAGCTTTAGCAAAAGTATCTGCAGCATTCGAACATAAATAATAAAATTTTAGAATTTTGTTTTTGTTCGCAGTCCAACCAGCTGTTCTACGAAATAATAAACAAATCTAATTAATTTCTATTTGCCGCAGAAGTCGAAGCATACTGTGTTGAATGCGCTTTAAAGACCTATTTCTCTATTCCACTGTCATTAAGAGAATCTTTTGCGCAGCGGATATTAGTTTGCGCCATGACACCTTTGCAGAAACTTTTAATAGATGTAAAAAGAGATGTGCCTTCTTCTCTTAAATTTTTCGTTCTGTCTAACAAGGGGGGTTAAGATAGTGTTCGGAGCCGATTGTTTTGTTACTTTGCAGGTAAAAATAGGATCCCAGTCTATGAAAAAAAATATATTTTTTGGGCAATCGTTCACATTGTGGGGTTGAAATCACCTCTTCTATATTTTTGAGTCTTTTACTGTTTTAAGATGTAACATTGTTTTTTCTTTATTGTTTTTACATATAGTTTAAGATTTTGGACTTTGTTACAGTAAACATTAGTTTTGATATTCAATTTTATCAAGAATCATGAGTGATATTAGAAACTATTCCTTAATTATGTGGCATACACACGTTGAATATTATAAATGAATAAAAAATATATTTATTAATGTAACATTTTTGTAAGTAATGGATTAAAATATTTTGTTTGGACAATCAATAATAATATAACTAATTGTTTGTTAATTATGGCAATTGTTTTTATATATTAATAAAGGCTTGATATGTAAACAGTAGCTTTAAAAACTTCTATATTTTGTTTGGCAAGCAATTTTAATGAAGATGCACATGATAGAACTATTTAAGGCATTTTTACTTGAGGTCCGGCACCTACATATATTTATTGAAAATTGCACACTTCCGTGGAGAAATTGCCCAATTTGATCCCAATTCCCGACAAGACCCCGATCTGGTCAGCTCAATGTGCCCCCGGTCATGGCTACTGTTGTGGTCCTGGTCGGGGCCAAGCCGGGCTACCCTCTGAAAATCAGAGTCCGTCTCATATTGGAACTGATTCAATTTCAAATAACTCCCATTTTTAACTCAGTCAATATTTACTGATTTTTAGTGAAGTGACTAATTTTAACTTAAATCAGTTATATTTAATTTGCAGATGATGTTATTTTATTGAAACTTTTGTCATTTTTCCAGCAATTTAATTTGTTGATTTCCAATGTAATTTTTCACGATTTGGACGAAAAAAAAGCATCCTAACGTGAAGTGGTTGTAAGAAAATTTGGAGATATAATTCAGGCGAAACATTCTATTACTTGAAATGTTATTTCAGCTTGTGTCGTTTTTTCAAAATGTTAATTTTTTTGATTTTGAATGTATTCTTATAAAAAAAATTCATCACAAAGTTTTAAATCTTTTTGAATGCACAATTTTTGTTCATTCATCTGTTTTTGTAACTTGCACTGTCTTTTTCAAAATTTGATTTTTTAGTGTCAATGTTATTTTCACGAATAAAATAAAAACTATCCCTCCTATTTAAACATGATAATCACCAAGTTCGGAGCTCTTTTTTGGGTAAACAAATTTTGTCTCTTTATCTTTTTTTCAGCTTGTGTTTTTTGTCTAAAAATTTAATTTTTCTCTTTTTCATGCTGTTTTTTACAAATAATACAAAAACTACGCGTCGCATCAAAAAGTAAATGATGAAAAATTTGTAGATTTTTGTTGCTTGCACAATTTCGTTACATTTATATTTTGACGTATCTTCTATAGTTTAACACCAAAATGGAATTTTTTATTTCTTGTTACTTTTCGTGCAAACAAAATTCGAATTTTCAATTTTTCAGAAAAATTTGAAAAGTTCTTATGATAATTCAATTAGGTTTTTAAAATGCAACGTTTTTGTTTTTTGACTTATATTTCATTTCGTGCATTATTTGGCTCAAAATGTTCATTTTCATTTGTTATTTTTTATTTAAAAAATGCCATAACTCCGGTAATTTTTTTATTAGAAATTCATTAAAATAAATTGTTTGCCTTTTTGAGTACTACTTATAGCCCTACATAGAATTTTTAAATATTGCAAAAAGTGAATTGGAACAATTTCAAAATTTGCTTACTTTTTGAATTTTTATCCAAAATGGCTGGCTAACGAACTCGACCTTTAGTTTTTGACACTAAAAGAGTATACCAAAGGCCAATCTAATAGATAAATTTTTTTCAAAAGTTATCGTACTCACAGTCAGACAGACATACAGACAGACATATTCGTAAAAACCTGTTTTTCGGGTTCAGGGGGTCTCAAAACGTGGACATTTGACAAAAAAAAAGGGGGGTGACAAATTTTACACAAATCTAATACCTTCTCTGATGAGATTGTAAAAATATAAATCTTTGAAAATCCCTCCAATATATTAAATTAAACTTATTTGTTAAAATTCTCGAAAAAAATCCGCCCGTTCAAATCATTAGAAAACTTTTATGTCTTTGGAGATTCAATCAAATCTTTTAAATTTGGTGAATTTCCTTGAAATATCTTAAAATTACTTGAAATGTTGAGAGTCGGTAGGAATGCCTTTAAGTTTTATTTATTTTCCAAAGTTCCCTAGAAATCCCTTAAAATCTATCTTAAAATCTTTGAAAATCCTACCTTATTTTTTGAAAACTCTCGAAATTCTTTAGATTCTATTAAAATAGCTTAAAATATTTTAAAATTACGTAAATTCTTTGAAATGATTGGAGATTCTATAAAATTGCTTAAATCTTGTGAAATTCATTGAAATCTTTGGAAATCCCTTGAAGTATCATTTATTTAATTTATTTCCCCAAAGTTCTCGGGAAATTCCTTAAAATCGATCTTATAATCTTTGTAAATCTTACAAAATTTTTTAAATCTTTTGCAATTTTTGAAATCTCTTAAAATTCTTTGGGGTCTGTTAAAGTAGCTTTAAATTTTTTTAAATCCCGTAAATCCTTTGAATTAATTGGAAATTCTATAAAACCCCGTTAACTTTGTAAAATTCTTTGCAATTCCTTGCAGTTTTGGAAATCACTTAAAATTCTGTGGAATCTGTTAAAATAGGTTACAGTCTTTGAATCTCTTAAATCTTGTGAAATTCTTTAACATACCTTGAAATTTTTGAAATTATACAAAATTCTTTGATATCCCTTGACAGTTTTTTAATCTCTTGAAATTTTTGGGAAACTGATAAAATAGCTTAAAATCTTTAAAAATCCCGTAAATCATTTGAAATAATTTTAAGTGCTATAAAACCCCGTAATCTTGTGAAATTCTTTGAAATCCCTTGCAGTTATTGATATCTCTTAAAATTCTTTGGGATATGTTAAAATAGCTTAACATCTTTCAAATATTTCAATCCCTGATCCTATGAAATTCTTTAACATACCTTGAAGTCTTTGGAAATTCTACAAAATTCTTTGATATTCATTAAAATTTTTTTAATCTCTTGAAATTCTTTGGAATATGTGAAAATTACTTAATATCGTTAAAATCCCGTAAATCTTTTGAGATAATTGGATGTCCTAAGATCCCTTAAATCTTGTAAAATTCATTAACATGCCTGGAAATCTTTGGAAATCCTCTAAATTCTTTGAAATGTCTTGAAGTTCTTTGGAATCTTTTAACATGACTTAAAATTGTTTAAATCCTTTAAAATTTTAGAAGTTGTTTCATATCCCTTGAAATTGTTAAAATCCGCATAAATCTATTGAAATAATTTGAAATCCTACGTTAAGTAAATAAATCAATCATTTTTTTGTAGTTTCTCTATTTTTTGCATCACACTTTTTATATTTTATTATTATTTCTGTACTACTGAGTTCCTTATGATTTTTCTAGAAGCGCAAAAAAATGAGAAATTCATTATATGCCTACACTGAATTGCCTATAATATTTTTTCACAAGGGAGTAACGGCCATAACAGTGAGTTACGAACCCTTTGAACAGATTTCAAATTCTAGAAAAACTATTAAACTTAAAAAATGTAATGCTCTCTGCGACCTTTCAGGCCTGATTTAACTGAAAATGCCTAACCCAAATCCTGGATGATACTAAAAAGTTTTATTTTTAATTGGTATTCTATACAATTATCTGCTAAATAATTTATTAATCGATAAATATTTATGAAGTGAGTTCTCAAGAATCTAAAAGGCCCTTAATTTAATTTTTACATTCAGGGCAGAAAATAGCGATTATAAAGGAAGCGGATATGATCGGGGACATTTAGCAGCAGCAGGAAATCACAAAATGGAACAAACTCATATAGAACAAACTTTTTTCTTATCGAATATGGCTCCTCAAGTTGGCCGAGGATTCAACAGGGATTCTTGGAACAGGCTAGAGAAATATGTTAGGACTTTAACGAATGTATACAAAGACGTGTATGTCTGCACAGGCCCTTTGTATCTGCCGAAGTAAATATTATATTTTTTAACAATAAAAAAAAATCCCAGCGATATTTTGATTCACTTAACTAACAAGAATCTTTTCACGTTGTTACTAGAAAAGAAGCGGACGGAAAAAAGTACGTCAAGTACGAAGTTATTGGCAATAATCATGTGGCTGTTCCGACTCATTTTTATAAAATCATCGTTGGAGAAACAGAGGACCATAAATTAGAAATGGAGGCATTCGTGATGCCAAATGCACCTATAGACGATAAAGCACCACTGCAAAATTTCCAGGCTAGTGTTTTTTAATATTTCCATTAGTGTTTAAGGTTTTCGATTTTAATTTAAAGCACTAATATATGTTTTATTTCAATAGGTTCCACCAGAAAGCATTGAACGAGCAGCAGGACTTTTATTTTTCGATAGAATAGCTCGAGAGAAACTCCACAAAGTGAATGGGAAAAGCGTTCGTCGGTAATAAAATATTTTAAGTAGGCTAAAATTATAGGATAAAATTATAGGATAAAATTATAGGAAAACAATTGAGCTCAGTCTCGATTATTTTATTTAAAAATTTTAATAATTTGATACGTAACTAGAGTGCAATTACAAAATTGACTATGTACAGAGAGTACGTAGGTACATATCTAGTAAAATTGTCCCAAATAGTGTACAGATTTTTTAACTGGACACTAATCGATTCTCAGAATTTTAGTTAATTTTATTAGTCACGAGATATATTTACAGTTTTCGAAACTGCATTTAGTATTATCTCTTTTAGCTGAAAATTGTAAATACTTGCAAATGAACTGATTTGTATATATACATGTTTATTTTAGTGAATCGAATTGCGTATTATTTGACACTATAGTTAAGAATCGGATATATAACAACGAAGTTTGAACATTAAAATATTTCCGCTCACACGCTCGAGCGTTGATTTTTTTTTCTAGAGACATTATTGTACAGTTTTAATTGCTTATCGTCGATTAACAATCTCAAAATTGAGTAATTGTATAAATCAAGAGCACACAGTGCTTTAGAAGTAACCACGCATCCACATCTCAGTCTTGCGAAATCGCAGATTTACAAACAAACGTGTCTCGGACACGTGACTTTAAACAGAGGTACAGATTTATTTTACAACACATATTCAAATAATAAATCCGTTTGTAAAATATGTGAAATAAAAAAAGGATTTAAAAATGATTGAATTTCTAAGACTTACATAAGCGAGTAAAAATCTAACAATATGTAACAAAGGTTCTTTCAAATTTCCGAAATTAATTCCTTCGTCCGCGAATTTTCAAAAGTCGAGATTCGCTTAGGCATTTGTGTGTATTCCCACGATCGAAATACTTTGGTCGCAACGGTAAATATTCAATATATCAAATAATAAATTTATCGTTAAATACTATTTTCATAAAAAATCTTATAGATAAAATCGTTAATAATTAATCTTTATAACTTATCGTTTACAATATATACAAAATTAACAGGCAGAACGACGCGTAGAAATTTCTCGTGATAAAATTGAATTGTGCAGATTGCGCCTCTTTCTAAAAGGAAACATCCTTATAAATTCAAAACATCGGAAATGAAACTTAAATGAGAGAAATTTTTGGTAACACTTGGCACATCTGTATAAATTGGCTGTCGAATCTTCGCGCATCGTTCAAATTTTTAGACACATGCAATCGTATTTATAGCTTCTTCGTAGCGAATTAACAGTTATTAATCGTCACGTCACAATTATGCTTTGGAGATCTTGTCTTAAGGTATGTGATATTTCGGAATGTAATTATTGCATTAAGTTTCCTTTGCCTATAAATAGTATTTTATCAGTTGAGTACGTTAGGCACTAAATGGACGGGTTTTGTTTCGGCTCTGGAGCTTCAATCTAAGATAAGAACACTTGCAAAGTATTAAGTACACTTTAAACAGTTTTCGATACGAAAACCAAACGTAATTCGTTAGTACGAGTCTTTCTGTCCTCGGAAAATACTTTCATTAAAGCTCAAACAGTTAATTTTAGATTTATTTTAGTAAGAGCCTTCTGAAAATCTCATCCAGTATCGTTTCACGGAAAATTCAAAACTTGTGGATCACTATTGAATAGCAATTAATAAGTTTCCTTTTCGTTGCGTACAATTGTGGGTCGAGGACTAGAAAAGCGAGAGAGACTCTGCAATGTGATGCTTGATCAATGATCATGGATCAGAATCTCTCGTGCCGAGGCAAATTTAATTTTCTAAGTTGTCATTCCAATTGAAAGGAGAGTAAACTAATTACTCGAGGGACTAGGATACGATAGCAACAAACTATGTCGCTCCTTTTTTATCTCGCTTAGATTAATCTTTCCTCTGGCGGAGGTTTCATTACGTTATCCATCTCAACTCTTGGATTGCTGAATTCCTGAGCACTGGGGCTGTATGTTCCACGTGTAGCTCGTTTTTTTCGAGCCATCATGAAGAGAGCTATCATTGATCCTGCGGCAATTAGGAATAGACAACCTACTATGGGTCCGACTATCACGGCGATGTCCAGAGCCTGACTTCCTAGAAGATGTTCCGAGTGGTACTAAAAAATAAAATTTAAGAAATTAAATTTAGAATAAATCAAAATTTAAATTCCTCTTCAACGTCCAACATTCAAATGTAATTACGAAATTCTTGCAAATTAAAAAAGACCCAAAAATATAACGATCAAATTTGGACAATACACTCTTCAATGTCTCCATTCAAATTTAAAAAAAGAGGGAAGATAAAGAAGGCATCTTCCAAATCTCTTTCCTTTTTTCTCCCGTCTTTTTTAATTTTTTTTTTTTTAATTACATATCAACACCGATAAGGAAACCAGGATGTTCTCTTATGAGATCTAACTGAAGACTAAAACGAAAATTAAAAAACTAAGATAATTGAAAAATAAAAAAAGATTTAGAACCGGAAACATTAAATCGACCACGAATAAAACACGAGCCTCGGACTCACTTCAGAGACAAAAAATAATGTCTACAGTGTCATACATTTTGAAAAATAGTAACAAAATAGTGATAATTATATGATAAACCATGGATCTATAAATTATACTGGCGTAAATCAAATTCATCATTAAACCCTTTTTTTTAAGTTGGGAGGACGGCAGCACAGAAAGATAACCAGGAAATTCGCATTTTTTCAGGACACCGAAAAAACATTCTGTGAAGTCGAAAACGCCATTTAAAGATAAGACAAAAGTCATCTTTCGAGATGACGTGTTGCTGATTTAAGCCCCAAAAAATTTGGTCAGAAAATTTAATCCAGTTTCGATCAAATAAATGTCTCAGTTGACAGTCTCAAAGTGACATCGGCCACAAATAGGAAGAGGCTCGGCTGCGGATTGCGATAAAAAAATGTGATCATCAAAGAATTTTAAGTTACAATTTTCAATTTTCTAATAAAATAAAAACTTTCTCCCGAGATATGGGGACGACGAATAAGAATAATAAATTTCTTATGCCAAAAATTTGTGCTGTTTCGAAAAAAGTATAAATTCAGTTTGACGGTATATCGCTCTATGCCAGTCGATTTTCTTTCTGAAAAGATAAATTTTCGCTTAAAAAACAATTTCTTTTCAATAAATAATAATTTCAAGAAACATCGGTGTTAAAGGGGAGAAAAATTATAATTACGCTTACGTACAAAACTAAAATTTTAAGAAGTTTGTAGAAGTGACAGTTTGATATATTGTTATCATTTAATAACATTTTCTATAAAACGTCTTAATTCAATTTCTTATACCAGGGTTGCTACAAATTTTTTTCTAAATTAAGGTTTCTTCCAGGTTTCTTTTAAGATAACGTTTAAGCATTCTAAATCTTGCGCTGAAAATTCTATTTGAGAAAAATGAGACTTTCAGAGGAAGAGAAAAATATAATTAAAGAAGAATAATCGCATTAAACAAAAATAATTAAACTCTGATTTGAAATATTTGCAAAGACAAAGAAAGTCTTTGAAAACTAATACCTGCTTCACTGATTCCAATAAAGTTAATAACTTTCCTTCACACAGGGTAAATTTAATTTTGAAATGTTTTTAAAACTTAGAACTGAAATAACTTAGGTCTGAAATATTTCTTTCAAAAATGTTTAACTCATTAACTTGCATTATTTTTAAACGAGACAAGTTTACAGTTTATTTTCAAAATAGAAAAATTTGAAATTTTTTAATATTAATGAAGGATGAATGCTTTTATTTAGCATTGTTCATTCTTGAAGTCATTCACATTCAAATATTGTTAAATTTGAAACTTATTTGTTTTTAAATGGATCAATTCTAAGCTTTTTAAATTTTGAACGCTTCCAATTTGATATATTATACTCTTGAATGTGATTAAATTAAATGGCTGATATTTTTAAACTCTTTCAATTTGATGTATAATTAAGTTTTGAACGCTTTTACGTTAAAAATATATCGATATTTCAAGCTTTCATTGGGAAATTATACTTTGAAGCAGTACAATTAAAATATGATTTTTTTTCACTTCGGATACAAAATTTTTCGATTTCGGACGTTCTCCACTTTAAAATGTTCAAAGAATAAGTGTTACAAATTAGAATGGTACAATTTTGAAAGATTTTTCTTCAAAAAGTCGAAAATGTACAATTCGAAACTTAGGAAATAAATAGTAGATGAATTGAAAAGATTTCAAATTAATTTTTCTATAGTATTTTTCTATAAACGAACAGTGGCATCAGCGTCCAATTACAAGAAAATAGTGTCATCGCTCAAAAAAAGAGTGTCAAAGAGTGTCAATAGTGGCGTGAGACCGAGCCCTGAAAATATTGATGAAATTAACTAAATACCTCTGTGCAGTTTTGACCAGAGTAGTTTGGAGTACAATTGCAAGAGTAGATCCCATCGTCAACGCATTGACAAGTTCCTCCATTCTGGCAAAAGTCCTGTCAAAACATAAATGAGAATGTTAATTAATTTCCTGATAGAGAATGAATTTAAGTCAGATGGACATCTAGAATTTCGAAACTTACATCTCTACACGGATTTTCGATTTTACAATTGTAACCACAGTATCCATTGTTACAAATGCAGTGATATGTCCCATTTAGATTTTCGCAAACACCATTTCCACAGTCTGTTTTTGGATCCTTGCACTCGTTTTTGTCTTCGGAACAATCGGGACCAGTATATCCAGTTTCTGAACAGTCGCATTCGAAATCATTCACTTTGTCGTAACATCTACCGTCGTTTTTACATGGAACGTTGCCTTGTTCGTCGGGAGCACAATCGTCGATATTGATTTCGCAGAAAATTCCGGTGTAACCGATGGGACAGGAGCATGCTGGAGGCTAGAAATACAAATGGTTTTAAAAAAAACATGCGCAAGCTGTATATCTGTATAAAACATGAACCTGAATTTGAGAGTGAATTACCTGACGGAAAGTGTTACATTTTCCATTGTTCTGGCACTTTTGAGCGACACAGTAAGGTGTTGCACAATGTGTACCCTCGTATCCTGGCATGCAATTACAGGTAAAATTATCTCCGGTCTTCGGATTAACGACATCCAAACATGTCGATCCATTTTTGCAAGGTTCATTTTTGCAGGTGATTAATTTTAATTGTTCACAAAATTTTCCGATGAATCGCTCCTGACATTTGCAGTGAAAAGATCCTGGAAGATTTTCGCAGACTCCTTCGTGTTGACAAGGATTAATCGGTTCACATTCATTGATGTCTTCCTCGCACCTATCAAAAGAAAAAGATTCCTTTCATTCTCTACATAAAAATTAATGAACTAATAAAGTTGAATGAAATACGCTTTGAAACTTACAGCCAACCCTGCCAGCCACTTTTGCAAACGCAGGTATAATTCGCAATTCCATCGACACAAGTTGCATTGTTCTGGCATTTATTGTCTACACATTCGTCAATATCAACTGAGCAATCATCTTCCGCATATCCAGCAGGACACTCGCAAATGTAACTGTTTAAATTGTCCTTGCAGTGTCCCGAATTTTTGCAGTCATTCTCAAAACAGAGACGACAACCAATGTTTTCTTGACTCGTTGATGTTGTCATGTTGTCGCTTTGGAGGGATAAAAATTCCTTGGGTGTAAAATTAGCATTTTGGTAGACTTCTTCTAGCGTGAAAAAGTGTAACAACATCTTTCCAATTCTCACTTCGCCTAAGCATCCTTTGAATGCTTCTCCTGTAATAAATAAAATGAAATATATAGACAGTTATCCCTGGTAAAACATGTTTCATAACAAACGACAACGTTCCACGAAAACGTCGTTTTCATAGATGATTGTAGAAAATTGTATATTTTTGTAATAATTTCGTATAAAATCAAGCGAAATTTTTATAAAAATCAAGATTTTTAATTAATAATTACAACATTTTATTATTTTGCCTAAAAAATAAAAAATTTATAAGAAAAATTATGAGCATCTACAACAAAAAACGTAGTAATTATTAATTTTTTATAGTTTTTTGTATAAAGTTACGAATTTAAACAAACGGCGATTTTTAACTCTTCTAATGGCGATAAAAAAATTTCGTCAAGTACAGTTTCGATATGTTTTTTCACGTCCTTTTCAATGATCATAAGCATTTTTTGAAAAAATAAATATTTGACGTTCAAAAATAAGGGTTAAATATAAATTGGCTTTTTTATCATATAGGGACGGTTTAAATTTTTTTTATCTAGAAAGGAAAGCTTGGCGTTTTTCCTTTAAAATCTTCGAAAAATAAACGGTAATTTAAATTATTTTAATGGTAAAAATAATCGCCTAGAAAATTGGCGCGCTTGCGCAGGCGTCATTGGGTATACCGGAGCACTTAAAACTTATTTTAGCTAATATAAAATAAAATTATACTTTTTAATCTTCAAGCACTTAAAGGAAAACCCCCAAGCTTTCTTTCAAGCCCACATACAAATTTTAAAAAAGTGTCCTGCTATGAAAAAAGTTCGATTTATATTTGACGCATATGTAAAATACTTTTTTAATATAATAATTCCCCATCCTACAGGTTTTTTGTGAAATAAACATGTACTTTTTGTAAAAATGTAAATGAATTTTACTTACGTAAAAAATAGCAAGATACATTTTTTTCTTTAGACATTTAAAAAGTTTAAACCTCTACAATGTTAATAAAAAATAAAGCATATTTGAGTGCAAAAACGCTTTAATAAAAATAATGACAAAGTACAATTTTCTATATGTATAAAAACCTCCATAAAATACACATTTTTTAATTTACACTATTTTGTTATAGCACTTTTTTACTCAGTTTTTGATGTGAAATAACAATTCCTAAACAACAATTAAAATATGTAAAACAAAGAATTTAATTGTACTTATTAAAAAAAGGGCTGAACACTTTTTTTTCTTTAAATATTAAAAAAGTTCAAAAACTATACAAAAGCGATAAACAATAAATAAAAGTGGAGTGTAAATCGCTTTAATAACCTTAATGACAAAGAACCATTTTCTGATGTGCAAAAACCGCCATAAAACGCACAGTTTTCAATTTATCCAATTTTTTAATAATACTTTTTTGACACAGTTTTTAATGCAGAATATCACTTCCTAAACAATAATGTAAAATATGTAAAAAAAATCCTTTCTTAAATTTGAATTTTACCTATTTCAAAAGGGGCTTGATACTCTATTTTCGTTTTGAGCATAAATCATTTTAAAATCATTAGAAAAAGGTCATGGTTACGTACAAATAGACGCATTTTTTCGGTACGTATAGATACTTCTTTACAAAAAAGTATTCTGCTAAGATAAGTCGAGTGCAAGAACTTTCAGATTGAAAACGATACTCAAAGTGTTCTATGACACGTTAAGATTTTTAATGAAAAGTTAGAATGTTTTATCATTTTCAACGCAAAATAACAAACAAAAAATAATAAGGAACTTTTATAACCCGAAAGCGCAGTAGGTATTAGTTTTTCTTAATATTGTATAGTCTTTTTTAAAGAAAATTACGAGTTTCTATAAAGTCTTTTATGTATATATTAAATATACTACCATGTAAAAAATTTCGACCACCTCTTTTTGAATGGATGATTCAGTTCTATTAATTTTATTTATGTCAGAGCTAAACATTTTTCTCTTTTAAAGGTGCAACGGAGGAATTTGCATCGACCAGTCCAATAATTTTTATTGTCAATGTCTCCCCGGCTACACTGGTAAAAAACGTTCATTGCCTGCACTGCTTTCTATGTTATTTTTATGTCATTCAGGGCCCGTTCAAAAACTAAGTCAGGTTATTTTGAAAACTTTTTCCGTCCCTCCTTTTTGTTAGAGATTATCACACAAACCTTGAACCCGTGCGTTTACGTCACAAATGCGAACATCCCCCCCACCCTTAAGTCTATATTTTCTCTTTAATTTCATTTGATAAACGCCTAAAACAAAATGCAAAACATAATATTCTGCCGTGCAGAAGTTTTTAATAACTTCTTTTTTGATGAATGATTCAGTATTATTAATTTTATTTATGTCGGAGCTAAAAATTTTTCTCTTTTAAGAGTTGAATGCTCTCAAAATTCTGTATCAAATGAGCCCATGATGAAGCCAATTTGTCTATTTTTTAAGTAGATATTACAAAAATAGTGTAAATTTCAAGGTTTTCTTAAATTTTCAGTAACTTCCATAATAATCAATTTTTTTTTCGTTCTCATTTTAAAGCTATTTTTCCAGAACATTGCAACAACTGATGAGCGTAAATCTTTAAAAAATTCCTATCGCAGTGCGAGAACTCACAGTTGTAACAAAAAGGTTGGAAATATTTGAAAACATCTGTAGACGAATCAGGATAAAAATTAAATAAATCTATATTTTGAGGGACTTTTATAGAAACTTCGAATATTGAAATTTGTCCAACTTTTTTGTTACAATTTTAACTTCTTTCACTGTGATAGGAATTTTTTTTCGTTCCATGCTCGTAAGCTGTTGCGATACTGTGGTAAAATAGCTTTAAAATGAGCCCCAGAATATTTAAAAATATTGATTATTACGGAAGTTATTGAAAATTGAAGAAAACATTAAAATTTACACTCTTTTTGCAATACCTACTTAGCCCTTTAAATAGAAAAATGTTTAGCTCTGACATAAATAAAATTAATAGAATTGAACCGGGCCCTCAATTATCAATGAAAAATTAAGGAAAGGACTCCGTACGTTTTTTTTATGGAAATTGGGCTTTGTTTAAGTTTGCCCAATTTGATATATGTTGTAGTACTACCAAATGTATTAAATTGGGCCAATTTAACCGAACCCCGATTTCCATAAGAAACGTGCGGGAGCCTTCACGCAATTTTACAACACGAAAATTCGATATTAGTTTTTATCATAGTTTTTCATTGTTTTCTTTTAGAATATTATGAATTTCTACAAAGTTGACTGAATATTTCTAAGAAAACTGAGGAAAATATAGAACCCCAAATCTATAATTTTCTGCAACTTTATATCAAAACACCATTATCCTAGAACGTTGCAGTTTTTGGTCATAAATTTATCCAGAGTATACAGATTTGTAAAATTGTAAATCCTTTGGATATTTTTAAATGAAACTTAATTATTAAGAAACTCAAGAGGGTCTGAAACGTATTAAAAATTGTACAAATTCGTTCCAAGGTGGTTTAGTTTAAAAATCATCAAGATTAAAAAAGACTTTTGAAAATCCACTTACCAGACATCATACTATGAGGTGGGAATGCAGTCGTCAATCGTTGATCCCCAAAATCAACCGAGTTTCCATCCAAGCCTTCTCTAGTTTCAAAACGCCTTTCCGTTCCAATCGTCACATAACTGTGCCTTGCAGACAAACTTCCACCAAGTCCACCGAGGGTAACAGTACCACTAACAAGTAGATCATACCACTGCGTGTAGCTAAAATTTGGACTCGAGTGTGGCTCTTCATTCATATTATTATATGCACACTCCATAGAATTATTGCTTAGCTTCAATTCAATTGAAGTCCAATTTCCGTCCGGTGCTGACTTCCCAAAGGTGAGAACTCCCGTATTTTCTAAATCTAACTTCCATGAAGCAGTAACCATATCGTGGAAAACTGAAATCGTGAAATACTGATCTCCTGATTGTGAAGCCACGTGCATCAAAGTACCACCCGTATTCGATCTGTAAGTCATTTTTATCGTCTCTATCGTCGATTCCGTCTCGTTAATGGCTTCCAATGGATTATAAACGTAGCTGAAAGACGTACTGACACCATCAAATGTCGCATTAGCAAGACATTCATATCCATCATCCAAATTCTGACACTTCGATCCTATCGGACAATCTTGAAGCTGACAGAATTCCATCTCCTGACAAGTTTTTCCCGTGTAACCTCGAGGACACTTGCACCAGAAATCATTCCAAGTGACGTGGCATTCGCCATCGTGATAACAAGGGTTGCTTACACAAACATTATCTGATTTTACACCCTTCAAAACTTTATCAGGTTCAAACGTGATGTTTCCGAATGAGATCGGAGGTGGAATATCCTTGGCTTTGAGTGGGAAAAATTCCACAACCATTGTATCAATTCCGTTGGATATCTGAACGTCTTGAATAATTCCTTTGAAATTGACTTGAGGTTCTTGTGGCACCT
>JAUELO010000348.1:1236680-1247506 GCA_032357855.1 Amphibolips quercusostensackenii
GCGAAATTAAAATTTTGAAAATTCTTTACAATCGAAATACGATCTAATTCGGAGCTGCACAAGATTGATTTTGTTTTGTTTTTTACTGTAGAATAACGCTACGTACTCAGTTTTTCTCTACATTTTTGGTCCATTTATGTCACCTTCCGCAACGTCGTGTAATATAATCTGATTAGTCTTTCGAAAGTTATCGTGCCTACAGGATACATACATACAGACATACGGACAGACAGACACCTTTGTAAATATTGTGTTTTATGACTCAGGGGGTTTCAAAACTCGGACGCTTGATAAAAACTGGCAAAGTCAAATTTTACGTTGAACCTTTTTATCAGAGTGAGAATGTGAGAAACCAAAAATATGGATTTTTAGGTGGGAAAGTTAATTTTTTGCGAAAAAGTAGAGTTTTCGCAAAACAAAACGAATTTTTAAGAAAATAGTTCAATTTTCAACCAAAAAATTAATCTTTAAATAAAATAATGAATTTTCAACTAAAGAAATACAATTTTTAACTAAGTAGTTAAATTTCTATCTAAAAACATGATTTTTCACCAACGAAAGACCAACAAATTTTTAATGAAATGGATTAATTTTTAACCCAAGCAATTAATTTTCTACTACAGTGATGAATCTTTAACCAAAATGTACATTTTTTACACAGTTGTTGATTTTTCAGAAATAATGATAAATTTTTAACTGAAAAGAAAGAATTTTCAATAAGTCCATTCAATTAAGAAAAAAAGTAATGCTTAACCAAGAAGACAAGATTTAAAAAAAAAAGTTAAACTTTTACCAAAAAACGATTAATTTGCAACTACAAATGTAACATTTTCCCTTTCAGTTAAAAAACATAATTTTTAACTAAAAAATGATTACGAAATAGTAAATTTTTAACCAAAGATAATAATTCTCGACCAAAGATAATAATTTTTAACCAAGATGATAAATTTAAGAGAAAAATATTTAATGAAAAAGTCTAATACTTAACAAAGTACATAAATTTTCCCCCAAATTGTAATTTTTTACCAAATAGATAAGCTTGTGACGAAATTAATTACTCTTCTAACAATAAAGTACATTTTTAAAATTGCAGTTAATTTTCTTCCAAAAGAAAGGAATTTTAACAAAATAGTCTAATTTTTATGAAAATATTTTAATTTAAGCCAATGTAAATTTTTTTAATTAGGATAATATATCCTAAATTAAAAAAATTAATTTTTATCCAAGAAGATTAATTTTTAAAGTTGAAATTTAATTTTCTACCAAAAAGTCACCTTTTCTACAAAAAAAAATACGACTTTTGAACGAAATAGTTCAATTTTTCACCAAAAAGGTGAATTTTCAACTAAAATAATAAATCTTCAACAACAAAAAAAAAACAATTTTTAACAAAGTAGTTAAATTTCTGACGAAAATTTAGAAAGTCTTTACAGAAAAAAAAACACTAATGAATTCTTACTAAAAATAGTTCTATTTATAACTATAAAAATAAAATTTTCACTAAAATAATAAATCTTTAACCAAAAAGAAACATTTGTAACATATTGTTTAAATTTTCAGCAAGAAAGTTCAATTTTTTAACAAAGCGTGATCAATTTTTAACTACAAATGTAACAGTTCTTATTTAAGTCAACAAACCTAATTTCCGACTAAAAAAATTTGAAAAAAAAGTTGAATTGTTAACCAAAGAAAATGAATTTTTGCCAAAAAGTTGAATTTTTAACCAAAAAGATGGTATTTAAAAATTAATGTTTGTCCAAAATCAACTGAAGATTTATGAATTCAGTTGAAAACTTATTTTTTTGATCGAAATTTTTATTTTTTTTTTCTTAGGATAAAAATTAACCTTAAACTGATAATTTCACAACACGATTTTTATTGTGAATTAATATTTCTTAGTCAAAAACTAAACTTTTTAGTTAAAAATTATTATACTTTACTAAAATTTTTTTTTTTAAGTAGAAAATTAATCATTTTCATTAAAAACTCAACTATTAGTAAAAATTGAACTTTCTTTGTTCAAAATACATAATTTGAGTTTAAAATTCATTTTTTAACTGAATATTTAACTATCCGTTTTTTGTTCTTTGTTTATCTTTCTTGGTTGAAAAGAATATAGTTTTTTCGCACATTTTCAAACAATTCTAAATCATGCAAAAAAATATAATAATATCATAATTATAATTTTTATAAAATGTTTTAATTGTAATAATATATAATTTATATAATAATTATTATAGTAATTTTCATAATAATCATAATTATCAGATAATTTGAACTAACAATGAGTTATAACGATAAGATAAAAGCAGGCCATTAGAAACAATATCACTATCGTTTTCTGAAAACATGTTCTTTGTAAAATGTGGTGTTTATTCACAAAAATGTATTGTCGTCTTATCTTAATTACCTTGAATCAATAGAATATGGAAAAAACATATAACATATAATTTCTAAAAAATAAAATATTCGAAATAAGTGTTCGCAGTAATGCATTTCACCACTGAAAATTGTCGAATTATAGAATACTCGACCCTGTCAGATTTCCAAGACAAGAAAATTCCGGAATTTCAACAAGTATTAAAATTTTTTTTCAATCAACATTTTTATTTATTAAAAATACAGTAATTAGATATTTTTACAAATGAAATTTTTGTAATGCCTAATGTATTTTTCAAATTATTATTTAAACTCAAAATAACAATAATTTTTTTTTCATTTCTCAACTCAAGTTTTTTATTGATAATGTGCAGAGTAGTTTCTTTAAAATTATTGATCTTAATATAGACTTTCTGTTTTTGGATTTTTCTTTTGCACTGAGAAATACTTTAGAATGCTATTTCAAATTTAAGAAAAAAATTTGAAAAAAATACAGTCAATATACAAAAATTTGTATTGCAACAAAAAAACCATTCCTTTGAAACACAGACTTTTAATTTATTATAATTTTTTTGGATCGTTGTTACCTTTTTTTGAATTATTTTTATTTCACCCTGCATTATTTGAATTTATCTTAGATTCGTAATTATTTCATTAATTTTTAAAATAATTTTAACTTTTTTCTAAATTAATTCCAAATTGAACAAATTTAATGAATTTTGATAACATTTTAAAATTGTTTCCGATTCACACAATTTTGTTTTGTTTTAATTGACAGTGAATTTTTATATATTTTATTAGATTGTATTTTTTTGATTGGTGAAAATAAGTCTGTTGAACTGAAAATGGAACTAATATATTTTTATTACGAAATTAACCATTTTTCGTTGAAAACTCGACTTTTTTGGTAGAAAATAATTCATCTTGGTTGAACTTTTTTTTTTCAAATTTGCACTAGTTTATGGAGAATTTATTTTATTTTGATTAGAAATTCATATTTGTTGCTGAAAATTCAACTACTATGTTAAAAATGCACCGTTTTGCTTGGAGATACATAATTGTAGGAGAAAATTTATCTTTGGGGCTAAGAATTTAATTATTTTCTCAAAAATATGTTAAAGCTTTTTTTTTAAAGAAAATTTATGTTTTTTGTTATGAAGTCAACTTCTTTCTTAAAAATTTATTTTCTTTGGTTTTTTAAAGAAAGCTATATGATTTTCTATATTTAAAAAAAACTCAATATTGAAAATAGAAATGGTATTCACGTTAAATTTTTTTAAATAGAAAAAAATGAAATATAAAATAATACCTTAATAAAGAATATGTTTATCAAATAAATGTGTTTGATTATTTTTTATTATTATTTTTTTTTTGTACTTTGACAATTTTCTAACAGTTCAGGCTATAAAAAATACATTTTAACATTCAAAAAATATTAATAAAACAAAGAACAAATTCTTTGAACCAAACGCTTTCAATTTAATATAATTTTTATGAATTTTAAAAACATTGTTGCCTTCTCTTGAATTGTTTTTAAATCACTTTGAATTCTTTTAAAAATTATCTTGAATTCATATAAATATTGATAATTTTCACCTATTCTTTGGTTTGTTTTTAAATTTACTTTAAAATTAATAAACTCAATTAATTTTTATAGACTTTCTTAATTGTTTTTAATTAAATTCACTCAAATTCATAGCAATCAATCCTAAATTCATATAAATTCACCTGGAATTCTTATCAATTTGATAAAACTCTTTTGCAAAAATGCATTTTAAGCAACGTGAAGTACATCTTTCATTTTTATTATTTCATCATTTTTTTTACATCTCATGAGAAATACTGTCCATATTATTTTCAGGCAAAGAGTTGAACTATTTCAGACCATTGTTTGTGACAAAATTCTTAATTTTCGTAATCTAAGCTGGATTATATTTTTAAAATTTTTTGATTGTTTTAGATAAGTAAGAGCTTATATATTAGTCAATAAGAAATACTTTTTGTGACTAAAATGATAGTTTAGCCTTCAATCCGTCTTTTTTTTAATCAAAACTTTACGAACTATATGAAAAAAGTTCACATCACCTCCATTAACAGGAAGTATTGACAAAGCTAAACAAGCTTCTAAATAGAAAAACAAGAATTGCCTTTTTGCAATGAGGAAGTTAAAGCTGTGAAATAATATTCTCACAACTTTTCATTTTTTTAGGTAATTAACTTTCGCAAAAACATAAAATAAGAATAAAATTAGAAAAAAATTATTTTGAGACGTTTGAGTTTATTTAATGTTGCGTTAATTTTTTTAAAGATTATATCCATATCATTTTTCCTAGGTTTTTGCGAAGGGTCGCAAAGATTTATAAAGATTTCAAATATTCCAAAAACGTGTCTAGAAAATTCAGAATAAAGTTTTTTTGTATCACAGAGTTTTTCGAAATTGAAGGAAAAATTTGTTGCAAAAATTCAAATAATGTTTTGAAATGTTTTAAAATCATTTTTAATATTGCAATTATATAATTTTGAAAAAGCATTTTTTTCAAAATCTGAAAAAAATCTATTTTTTGTTTTTAACTTTTCAAAATATTTTCAAATTTTAAATCATTTTTAAAATGTTTTCGAAACTTCTATACATTTTTTCAAAATGATCCGAGGTTTTCAAAAAGTTTTTTAAAAACCTTTCAAAATTAGAAAAATTGCCTCAAAACCTTACAGATTATTTTTGGATAATTTAGAAAATCTTTAAAAATGTTGCGCTATATTTTGATTCCTCATGGGAAACTCTTTGTGGTGGTAAAATTTTCCAACATTTTTAAATTCATTTAATAAAACATTTTTTAATTTAAAAATTTCTAATACAACATTCTAAGCAATATTGTACTGATTTGTGTCTATGTGGATGCGTGGCCACACTTCTTTGTGAACACGATAACTTAAAAACGGTTGGAGATAAAGTAATAAAATTTGAAAAACTCATTTTTATTACTAATATCTTGAATCTGACTTTAGAATTTCTAAAAATATTTATTGCATTTTCTAGCACTTAATAATGTTTTAAAAATCGTTTCTTGATAGCAAAACTCTTTTCATTAACATAATTCAAAGTTAATGCAATAACGTAAAAAATTCCTTGGTTCAGGACGATTAGATTTACTCATAACATTATGACATTTTATTAAAGAGTAAGGAAGCTATGATAATTTTTATTATATTTAAAATCGATTTTTTAAATAAAAATTGTTTCATTCTTATAATTTAAAGTTAATGTGAGAATGAAAAATAAATGTTGATTTGAGACAAATTGAATGACCTATAATATTGATACATTTTATTAGAGACTAAGAAAACTTTGGAAATGTATAATATAAAAAAAATACGTTTTTCACATTTAAAATTTTTTGAAGAGTAAGAAAGTTATCCTCATTCGTAATACTTGAAACATCTGTTTTAAGCAGAATAATTTTTTTTTTCAACATAATTCAAAGTTGATGCGTGAATAGAAAAGACCTTTTAATCATAAAGTTTTAAATAAAATAATTCTTCGAATTTAAACAAAAAATCATAAAGCTGGGAAAGGGATAGGATACGACAGAATTTTTCCCATCCCTTTTCCAGCTCGAGAAATTGCCATTTCAAATAAAAGATTTCATTTTTCTAATTTTTGATTGTATTTTAAAAGTTTTTTGTATAATTTTATAATTTTTTATTTTTTTTTAAATTCATATTCTTAAATTGATCAAAATAAAAATTAGTGTTTCAAAATAAAAGTTATTTTTATTAAATTAAAAATATTATTTGGATAAACTAAATTAATTTTTAAGCTAATTGTTAAATGCTTGAACGAAAGGATGAATCGACGACCAAAAACATTTACTTTTTACAAAAAAGACGGATTTTCAACGAAATATTTAAATTTTTAACCAAATGGATGAATTTTCAAATAGAATGGTGAATATTTTTTTTAAAAAGTACTTCAATATTTAGCGGAGCAAAAAAAAATTCTCAACAAAAAATTATAATTGGTATATATTTTAACTGAAAAAGGTTTTTATTTTAGGTCAAAAAGAGAACAGTAAATCTGTTTGACTGCAGCTTTGCACTGACATCACAAGCATTCGACCAGATCAGGTTTCTGGTCCACAACACGGCAAAGAAACCCAAATCCTGAACTAAAAAAAAATCAATGAAAAAAATGCTGTATTTAATATTAATATTGCTCAATTAGTAATCATCATTTTAGTTGAGAATTATTTTACTTGCTTCAAAATTTAACTATTTTCTTTAAATTTTTTTGGTTGAAAATACGGTTTCTTCACTGAAAATGTAACTGTAACATTTTTAGTTAAAAATTAATCGTTTTTTGTTACAGATACAACTTGTTTATCAGAAAATTAATGTTTTTGGTTGAAAATTAATTTTTTTCAACCGAATTTTCAAATTGAAAAATCGTTTTTTCTTTGTTTAAAAATTCCTCTTTCGTGCTGAAAATTCAACTAATATGTTAGAAATGTACTTTTCTCGATGAAGATGCATCATATTAGTTGAGAATTTATTTCTTGGGTTGAAAATTGAACTACTTTGTTAAAAATTCCTAGGTGTTTTTTTGGGTAAAAACTTCATGTTGGTCGTCATAAACTAAACTTTGTTAGATATTAATTTTTTTTTGCTCAAGGAATCATCATTTTAGTTGAAAATTCATCTTTTTTTGAAAATTGAACTATTTTGTTTAACAAATTCGTTTTCATTGTTTGTGAAAATTCTACTCTGTCGCAGAAAATTAATTTTCCCAGATAAAAGTCCATTTTTTTTATTTAACTTTTCTATTAAATATTATTTTCTGGTAAGAATGATAATTTTAATGAAATATAAAGAAGTTTGAAACATCTTCTTAGTTAAAAATAAAACTGTTCTAAAAATTGTTGTTTTTTTTTTGGTTGAAAATTATTTTTATTAGCTGAAAATAAAACTATTCAAGTTTTGCTGAAAATTTATGTTTCTTCTTTATGTAAAATAATTCTAATTAGCGATAAGTAAGTCACTAAAGATTAGTGAAAAACTACTAATCCAATCAGTTGATATATTTCCTAATTTAATAGTGCAAAAAAAAAATATTCTTCAGTGGCAAAAAGTTAATTAGCGAGTGTGTATAATAATTTGAAAAAAAAGCAAAACGTGAGAAAAAGAATAAAAGTTTAATAAAACGAGACAATGGTGAACATTTTTTAAGATATTAAAATAATAAAAATACCATATTGATAAATTGTTAAAGACAAGTAGTCTGTTTCTATTTGAAAAAAGTGTACTTTAACAAAGTTAAGAAAAATAAGCGATTTTTACAATCGTAAAATTATAATGTGAGAAATTAATTTTCAATTAAAGACATTAATTTTCAACCACACAGATAAAATGTTCATCTAAGAAGATTAATCTTCTACCCAAAAAAAGTAGAATTTAAAAAAAAAAAGTGAATTCTTCAATATCAAATAGCTAACTTTCTGAATACAAAAGATAAATTTCCAAACAAAAGAAAAATTGTTACTTTTTCAGTAGAAAATTAAATTCTTAAATAAATTGACGAAAATTAAAAATGCCAGAATAATGAAATTCCTCAAGTTTATACAAATGAATTTGAAAATTCCGGAATCTAAAATATTAAAAAGTTGTTAAATAATGAAAAAAAAATTAAAATAAAATACTTTTATTCAAAGGACATATTTTTTATTTTATATTTTATTCATTAATTCCATTAGCAAAAATATTTTATGTGGAAAGCGTTTGTTCTTGATTTTTTTTTAATTCGAGTTAATTGATATTCATCGACAACACAATTGCTGAGCTTTCACCAAAATAATAAACTTCTGAATCAAAAAGTTGCACTCTCAAATAAGAATATAATCATAGATTTTAACCAATAAATAGTTGGGTTTTCTTGTCAGGTTCTGTTAATTCAGTTCGCACCTAGTGCGCGGCTGTTGTATCTCGCACTTCGCGCTTGATAATATATTTAACTCGCGCTTTGTGCTTAATAATTTATGTACCTCACGCTACGCGCTCAAATTCTTTTTGCCTCGCGCTTCGCGCTCGGCTCATTTTAGTTTCCTCATTTTAGGCTCATCCTAGATAGAAGAAAAAAATTTACTTGCAAATATTATAAAATTGTCAAAACATCTACGATTTAAGTAATTGTTAAATTTGTTTTTATTTCAGATTGAAAAGAATGTTTATTAGCTCAAAGCCCTATCAGCCTTAATTGTATCTACAAATTTTTCGCGCCTTGCGGACTAATGTTCGCTTTGTAAGCTTTATCGCTGTTACATGCTGTTGGTTTAATTACTTAAGTTTTAAATAAGGATGAGAACTGATCTAATTGAGGTTCTTTCAACCTTAAGGAATACATTCTCATCTGGACACTCGCGCTTCGCGCTCGATATTTGATTTAAAAATAATTTAAATCTCGCGCTTTACGCTCGGTTCTGTGCACTCTATAATAGAAACAAAAAAGTTTGAAAAAAGTTCCGCTTACCGCACGCGATTCGGTTTTCGCGCTTCGCGCCCCGAAGTACATTAATCGTGCGCTTTGCATTCCGTGTTATATGTATTTCATACACAAATTACTGAATTTGTATTTAATTTTTAATTTAATTTAATTTTTAACAAAATAAAGGAATTTTTAAACAAATCATCAAAGTTTAAACTGAAGAAGATAAAGTTTGAACCAAACATGGAATAATTGAATTTTCAGTTGAAAAAATAAATTTTCACCCAAAAAAATTTAAACAAATAGTTAAATTAAAAAAAAGACTTTCAACTAAAATGATGAATTACACAGGACCACAAACTCTCTAGGCCTGCAACATAAGAGGGACTAGTTGTACCTTATGTTTTTGAGGTCGCTAAATCCGAATACGGTGTCCGTTTGACGCCATTAGGTCAGTATCAAGGTCAGTTCAAGTTCAAACCTGCAAAATTCATCACTAACCAACTAAATCAAAGTCCTTTAGATTTGAGTGGTCGTTGAATTCAAATCCGGTGTCCGTTTGACGTATCAGGTCAGTATCAAGGTCAGTTGAAGATCAAACCTACAAAATTCATCGGTTACCAACTAAATGAGGGCACCTTCAAGTTTAAGTGGTCGCTGTATTCCAATCCAATGTCTTTTTGACGCCGTCAGGTCAGTATCAAGGTTAGTTTAAGGTCTTATTCACAAAACTTATCGCTAAGCAACTAAATTACGATATCTATAGGTTCAAGTGGTCGCTGAATTCGAATCCGGGGTTTGTTTGACCCCATAATGTCACGATAAAGGTCGGTTTAAAGTCACATCTACAGAATCCGACGTGTATAGGTTTTTGGGGTCGCTAAATTTGAATTCCGTGTCTCTTTCATCTAATGAGGTCACGATTAAAGTGAGTTTATCGTCAAACCTAGAATATCCCAAACTGGCAAACTATAAGCGCAGAACCTTAAATACAAAGTACTTAAGATCACAAACCTCGAACCTTCAAGCACCAAGCCCAAAACCCCTGAGCCTACAATCCTGAAGCCCACACACCCCAAGCCCACAAACCTTAATTCTACAAATCCCAAGCCCACACACCTTAAGCCCACAAACCTCAAGTCTACAAATTACGAGCCAACAAACCTCAAGCCTACAAACTCTAAGCCCACACACTCCAAGCCCACACACTCAAAGCCTAAAAACCGTAAATCCACAAACCCTAATCCCACAAACCTCAAGTCTATAAATATCAAACTCAAAAACTTACAACCTTCACTAAGCCAAAAATCTACAGACCCACAGATCCACAAACTCACACACTTACAAATCTACAAAACCACAACCCCCAAAACATTAAACCCCCAAATCTGAAGTTTGTATTGTTTTTATTTGTTTGTGTCAGGTTGCCTAATTTAAATTTAGAGTTAGTTTGTACATCTTGAGATGAAGGTTAAGAGATTTTAATGGTCAAATATAGAAAAACCTGAAAAATTTTTATGTGGGTTCTTTGCTGTTCAGAATTTGTAACCTTTTCGTCATTCAAAAATGCTATAGTATTAGACACTTTTTGATACTCTAAGATGCTCTCTGCCTATGATTTGGCGTGAACCTTAAAATCATGAAGCGGATGGTTACTTTTGCATGCGGATGGTTACATGCGTTGATTTATCCTGCTATTGATTAAGTTACGTATCTAGTATATACCAGCAACATTGAAAGAGATAGTTTTACGAAAACAAATCAATGTATGAATCAGGACAATTTATACAATGCAGAGGGTATTAAAGAATCAGAAAATAAAAAAGGTAGAGACGACGATCTAGAGGAAGAGTCCGCATCGGATAGTGAAATTTCAAAAAAAGGATACTTCAACCAAGAAGAACTAAGTAATCTAATTCCAGATCTGGGTCTTTCTAAGGAAATTTCAGAGCTCCTAGCATCAAGACTGAAA
>JAUELO010000348.1:1352977-1364929 GCA_032357855.1 Amphibolips quercusostensackenii
AAGTATCACCTTGTTACTGTTTGTGATTTTCCGGTTCTTGTGGCTTATTTTACATATCGTGGCTGGGTCAATTAATTATTGTGGTTACATGTGGGTGTGAGGTTTTTGGTTTTGTTACCTTAGTAAGGAGTGAGTTTCTAAAGGATATCATTTACTCCGGAGCTGTTATGTGAATTTCTGTTAGAATGAAGTTTGAAGTAATAGATTTTCTTGTTTGTGAGTTTGGAGTGTTGTGCGGTTTATTGTTTTAAAGATGGAGCTATAGGTATTACTGAGGGTTATTATATTTATATTATATTCCAAGTTCAAAGTATCCAGAAATTTAAAAAAATGTAATAGATTTTCATTTCCTAAAATTTTAAACCTGGCAAATTGAATACTGAGTTTGAAGTGAAAATGTAATTTACTAGTTAAAATTTTTTACTCAAAATATTTGTGGCGAAAAAAATAATATAAAGACGAGGTTCGCACGTGGTATATACAAAATAAGTTGAAATATTTGATTGAATTCGATTTTAACTTGGTTAATTCGTATCAAGTTTTATAAAGTAATAAATATCATTTCATGCACTAGCTTGCAAAATTGTGAAGTATACTAAAAATTCTTTTTACTTTCCAATTAGAAATAAATATTGTAATCCAACAATTTGAAAGAAGCGCTCATATTCCTAAAATTTATAAGGATTTAAATTATTGTATTTTTTCATACTGTTTCTTACTTTTACTATTTTACGACTTAAAATCGCTCATCAGTATTTTATACATAGTGAAAAAAATTATGCATAATTTTTATTAGTTTTGTACAAAAAATATATAAAACAATTGAAAATTATATATAATATTTCCAACTGTGTATAATTTTTCTGCCTGGGTTGGGTCAGAATTACCTGATTGTGAGTCTTCTGAGTCATATTAGGGAGCGTCCATAAACCCCTGGTATAGTTTTTCTTTCATTTGAATAAAAAAGAAAATAAAATTTGCCTCGAAGTTTGAAAGGACATAACGATATGAAAAAACAAAAGCTTCCACGTGGTTTATAGAAGCTCCCTTAATAGGAATTTCAATAAACAAAAATTAATTTTTCGTCATAAAATCTGCATTAAATTATATTTATCTTTTATTTCACTCTAATTTTTTAATTTTTTTAATGCTCTTTCATTACATTTTTATTCAAATATATCTAGAAATATAACTATACTTCTTTTTCATCAGTTGTTAAATTTTACCTAATTTTTATAATACACGAGATAAAGGGTTTTCTACAAAATAGTTTACTTAAATTCTGCACAAACTCAGCCTTAGACGAAGCTGCTATGTAATTTTTACATATATTAACCTCATTTGAATGTAAACTTTTCAGTATTATCACAGATTATTAAGAATTTATTATAAAAATGTATAGAAATTTTCCTTGGGTTTTCTTATTTTTTTCTTTCTTAAATTTTAATTTAAAAAGTAGTGGGAATGCAACCGACACTTATAGCTACCCAGAAAAAATAATTTAAAAAAAAAAGTAAGTTAATGGTTTTAATATTTTTTGTTAATGAAAAATGTTCCGCTTTTTATCATTACGCATTTTTGGTTTCTAATCTGTTTTTCAAATTTTCCTAAACTTTTTTTGTATACTTCTCGCATTAGTCATATTTTTAAAAATTAACAAAAAATTATTCTTGACATGTTTGACAGGTTAATTAAAATAAAATCTTTTGAAGCATCAGATTGCATCAGTTTAACAATCTGCTCATTTAAAGTGATGATTTTGTCTAGGGCTGATTTTGAGGCTGATTTTCTGTCCAACTTTTATGATTTTTGAGTTTACGTTGGAAACAGTTTTATATCTTCTATTATTAAGTAGAACATAAATGATTAATATATAACAAGTGTGCACATAGTTGTGAGCACTTTAAAAGTTTTAAAAAAAATATAATAATTATGATCTTAAGAATATTAATGCACAAAAAATTATTAGGGTGAGATTTGATGCATCTTTTTTCGAACATTGAAAGTTTTCATTGTGTCTTGATTTGTTTTCTTGTGTTAAAAGTGTAGCATTTTAAAACTACACCGAATCCGGCATACTTTTGAGGATCGAAGTTTTACAGTGTGAAGTGAATTTTTATAATGACGTATCTCGTGGATTCCATCTGTGATGAAAATGTTATCATTATCAAAACCTCTGCTATCTTACGTGTAAAATGTCAAAGGCATATCAAAGGATGGAAAAAATGTTGACTATTTTATTATTAACTTTATATGAAACGGAGTGCAATATAAGTTGTTTGTTAATTCATAAACGTATCAAATATTCATAAAATTATAAAATAAGCCCAATACCAATGAAAGATTCTGAAAATGTCGAAGAGGAGGACTTTTCACGTCGACTGGGATTCCCCCAGCGATGCTACCGGAACCGTGAGAAGACGTCATACGACGCCCGTCACCATATCAAAAGAATTCTTCAAGTCAAAAAATCCAGAGCCTACCGAAGGTAGAAGATTGTCTGGCTCATTCAGCACCAAAATTTCTCAAATCGATAAAGGCGATTCGACCGAAGGTCGTCGCTCGAATGAGAAGATACAGCGTGCGCCAATCGAGGATAATGGAGGCAGTTTAAAGCGACCTCTAGCTCAGGGTGCTCGTAAAAAGGATCCGTTTTACAAGCACGAGAGTCTTGAAAAATTCAGGAAGGAACTGCGTGTTCGACGAGGGAAAAGCGAAGCAAGTGATTTTAAGGAGCAGCTATCTTCTCCACAGGAAGTCACATTTGCCAAAAGGAAGTCGAGGGACTTTCCTAAAGAAAAACTCGTTTCTGATATGAAGTCACCGATTTCAGAAATTCCATTCTTAAAAGAGTCCTCAATTCAGGGGAAAAGCGAGGAGGAAAGATTGAAAATCAATTTACAGGAAGCGAGTTCTGAAACAAATTTTTCCAAGATGGCTATCAGGAGAGAGTTTGGATTGAAGCTGTCGAAGAACCAGTTGGAATGGAAATCGAAATCGAAATCAAAGAGTTTGAGAAAATCAAAGAACTTGGTGAAGAGTCCCATTTCACCTGGGGAAGCATCATCGAGGAGTGAAACTGCAAAATCCATCAGTGGTATTCCGAGACCTAAAATTGTGAGGTCTACCTCTAAATCTCGCGGTTTGGTCAACTCGAGTTCTGAGAGCTCTGGAATAGGTTCTCCTCTGTCTCCCCTTTCGCCACAAAAGGACTCTAACGTGAGTGGAGAACGTGAAGTGGATGGTGGAGGAATTAGGACTAGTGAGAGCAGGAGTTCCGGTTTAGGCTCTCCAGATAGTCCAGATTCACCATTATCTCCGGATAGCCAGCAGTATACTGCTTTTTATCTGATTCAACAGCAACTGGAGAAATTGCACAATTGCTCATGTGAGAGGAGACAAGCACAGGTAACGATATCTAGTTTTACTTGTAATGTACTTCCAACGAGGGGTTGATCACTCTTCATATCTGGTGTTCAAGCCTTCCATGAAATCTTTAAGATTTTCTAAAATCTTTAAAATCTTTGAGAAATGTCTTGAAATCTTTTGAAATCTTTGACATCTTTTGAAATAAAATGTCATTTTTATTATTTTAAAATTTTTCTAAAATAGTGAATCTATTCACGTATTTAAAATTCGAAGCTTTTATTTTTAAATATATTTGTATAGCTTCAATCATAATTATTGACAAATATATAAAAAAATTTATTCTTATATTTTTTTAATGAATAAAATAGGAATTTTGTCCAATGGATTGAGGTAATTATGGGCACGAACAAACCAGTCTCAGGAAAAAGTATCTAATAGCAATATTCTTACTGATAAGCTCGTTTACAAGAGAAAATAACTTTTCTTATGAAAAAATTTGAAACCTAGAGAGATTGTAGTCTTAAATAATGCCTATCATTGATTAACTTTAGAGCCCGATCAGATAAGAATAATTTTTGTTATTTCATATTTTTCACAAAAATCGTTTTAGATGTGAATTTTTTACAATTTAAAAAAATCAACAAAAAAGTTTGATGTTAATTCATTAAATATCGTGAGAATGACAAAAACTAAATTTGAAAAATTCGAAATTTTTAAGAAATTTTATCACAATATTAGCCGTAATACCAGAGTACCTGTAAACCGATTTGTTATAAATACGGGGTGGTATTTAGTTCATATAATTCAATAAAATATTTATAGCTATCTTTCAACGATAAGATGAATCTATGGATGTATCCAGAAAAATTCCACAGATTTTTACATTTTTGTAACGTTTATAAGAGAAAATTCTTCTTAAGTTTGGGAATATAGGAATATTGTAAGTACTAGATTTATTCTTTATGATGGGAAAAATCTATTGATACATTTAACTGGCCTGTCTGACAAAAAAAATTATGAAATATAAAGATTTGTCGATTTGTTTAACGTTTATAAGATAAAAGATTCTCCATTTTCTTCTATGGCCTAGAAGCAATAAGAAATAAATAATAATAAGCAATAATAAGCAATAATAAATAAATTATGAACAATCAATAATAAAGAAGCGCATGCAAAATCGCTGGTTACATCCCCTCATACTCTTTTTACTATCCGAAATCCTCGTTTTCATCCTCTCAGACTCCTTTTGCAATCCAATATCTCCTTTTCCATCCACTCAGATTTCTTTTACAATCCAAAATCCCCTTTTTCACAACAAATGCAAATTATAATAAGTACAAAAAAATCGTCTATTAGGAGGCACAGTGCTCATGAAATGATCACAATTAAAGATACACCATAAATATAATGAAGGCGTCCAAACTACTATGCAGTCATTTCTTTTCGACAGAACTTTTTGTCTAATTGCTTCTTAATAAATTTAAAAAAAATGATATGATTTTAATGATAGATAACTATTTTCTCGGAAAAAAGATTCTTGCCAACGTGATCTAATTCAATTTTTGAAAGTAAATTTCTGAATGACTACAAAAAAACCATAATTATAAAGAGCAACAAACTATTTTAGAAAATTTAAGATAATTTTAAGAATTTCAATTCTACCATAAATATAATTTCATCTACGAGTATGTCGGCTTCAGAGAGTGTTAGGTAGACCTTAATATACATTCTTCAGATAATATGTAAAATCCATTATACATATATTTTTATTAATTGTTGTACAATTTTAACTAATATAGTTTTCTCATGTATATAGGCTTGAATGTAGGCTTCATGTTTTATGCATATACAAACAGAGATGGTCTGCATAGTTGAGAAATATTTTGAAATTTTTGTAAAATCTTTAAAATCTTTTGAAGTCTGTGGACATCTCTAGAAATCCCTTAAAATATTTGAAATCTATTGATATTTTCGTGATATCTTTGGAACCTTTGGAAAATTTTTGACATCTTCCTGAAATCTTTCGAAAGCTTTTCAAATCATTTGAAGACAAGAAAATTACAACTGAATAAGGACAGAATATGAAATTCTACAGCATAAAAAAAATTTTTGCGATAGATTTTCAAATATAAAATTACGATGAAATTATAAAACTCTGTTTGGCTAGAGGGGGGCAAAGTGGTCCTTATTCAGTTTTTCATCGCATGAATGAATGGTGAAAAAGCAAAAGGAGGTAATTGCCAATTTTCCGAAATGGACTTTTTTGCTTAGGAAATTCTCAAAAATTCAAATACACATCGTGTTAAAAGGATTTGTTCAAAATCGCATTTTATGGTAGCAATACCTTTAAGTTACGTTTTTATATCCATTCAAAATAAAGACTTTTGTGATCAAACTTTTTTCATATTTAAGAAAGGCATATTTTTTAATAGCTTAATGCTTCAACGATAAAAATGGTCAATGTTATTATTTATCACTAATCTGAAGGCCAACAATCGTCTGTCACACTGTGACACTGTCTCATTGAAAACTGATTTACTAGGAGCTAAATAACTTTTTTCGATAAAACCTTTTTTTCTCCATGTTTATCAACTCAATATCTCGGGGACGTGTCATAATTAAAAAACTGAAAATTATATTTTTCATTTTAAGGTCGAAAAGAAGTCGAGTTTCTTATGAAAATTTTTTAATGCAAAATACATGAAAAAGATTCACAATTATAAAAGAGACTTCCAAAGAATACCTCACTTTTCGGCTCATTAGAGACAAATAAAATAACCAGAATGAAAAAAGAGGAAGAAAAAGGGAAAATCTGGCACGATTTTACGACGCTTTTCAGAACTCATGAAATTCTTACCACAAAACTAAAAATTAATTTTCTCGGAATTGAATGATTTTTTCTTATCAAACTTTTTCTCCTTGTATTCAGTGACTCAGCATCTCGGTGCGATTTTCTCAAAAATAAACATTCTAACACATTTCAAACTTTTTTCCTACATTCTTAATACATGTAAAAACGCATTTATTGCTTGGTCAATATGTTTGAGCATGCGCGCAGTTTTCTCAAATTATTGAAATTAATAAGTCCGTAAGTTTAATTGAATGAATGATATTTTATAAATGGAAGTTCAAGAAGGGTTGTTTCTTCTTTTTAAATACTCAGGATACGTTTCAGTAGTGCGTAAATAACTATCTTGTTGATTAAAAATATATAACGAGTGTCTGAAAAGAAATAATACGGACTTTTTTTGAAAAATGTTAAACTTTTTTACTAAATTTTAAACTTTTTTTACTAAATTTTAAATCATCATACTTAATCTTTTATTTTAAGTCAAGTTCGGTTTTTTTCCAATACTGCAATTTGTATTCGGAAATTAAAAAGTTAAAAGAAAATATATTATCTTATTTATTATTCTTACAACGAAGTATTACGAAATATCGCATGAAAGTGAAAGCTAATCTATATTGCTAATGTTTCTTTTTCAATTGCTATCAGCTATCTTTTAACCTTCTGCTTGACGTTTTGTTGCCTACTTTTGCCTTCTTCGTAGTGAAAACTCTTAATTTATATTAATTTTGTTTAACAATAATACAAATTAATTTACCGTAATATAATTAATTTATTATCTGATAATAGTTAAAATAAATTTGGTAAAAAATATATCATTCTTAATTGAAAAGCTGTATAAATAGAACAAACAGTAATAACAAGCGAATAAAAGTATTCGTTGTAATTTTAGTAACAAAAATCACCAGTCACTTAAAGAAATACATACAAGCATATATTTTATTATATAAACGTAGATTGTATGGATAATTCGATTGAACATTGAAATCTTTCGTTTAATAATAATTTATTACAACTTCTTTCTTTTTTGAAGACAAGCTAGTTTTGATAAGTCCATAATGACAGTGTCTCCCATGGCCGTGAAAAGGAATACTTATTCTCTAAGTATTATTAAATATAAAAAATTATATTGCATCATATTGTGAAAATTTTATTTTATTATATTATATAATATTATATTATGGATACTAGATATTATAATTATAATATAAATACAGTATAATATATTATATAATAATATTAATGTCTTTCTCTCTCTCTCTCTCTGTCTGAAGGTACTCACATAAAATTTAATGGAAATTATGTTAGGATGTATCACGAAAAATATACTTTTAATAAAGTAAGCAAATAAAATTATTTTTAACGCTTATTTCAATTCGGGTAATGAAAATTAGTTGAAAATGGTTTCATATCTATTTTTTTATCATTAAACTATTATTTTAAGTGTAATATTTTCATGAAACATCAGAGATATTTTCTTAAACTCTTTTCTAATTCAATTTTGTAGAAAAGGGTTAACTTATTATAATAATGGTAGATTTATTTGCCAAATGTTTGATAAAAAAATGATTTTTTATGTAATAATAATTCCATTATATGCCTATTTTTTGTAATATTTTAAAATATTCTAAATTTTTGGAGAAAAGTTTCAGACAAAAGTTATTCTTTTCAATAGAATGGAACTTTTTTGCAGAAAAAGTTTTTTTTGTTGACATGTAATTTTTGAAAAAAAATCCATTTATATGCATATTTTGACTTTGATTTTCACGAAATGCACATGATTTTTGAGGCACATTATTTTTCTAGCGGGGACGTTTTTGGGACACTGAAATGCAGCAAAATCAGCAAAAAATTTAGTCCTATCTTGATGCGCGCTTTTTTTATAGCTAAAGATGTTGGAGTAGACATTTTCGCGGAAACTTTGCAGTGGACATTTTAATCTTAAATTGGACATAACTTTTGTGCGCACTGCGATATTAACTTTATCCATGGTAAAATTTTTCGGCCTAACATACTGTGTAATTTACGTGAGCATAGAAAAGTAAACCTAAATCTAATAAACAATCGAAAGATTTTTGATCTGAGTAGTGCGGGCACTTTCCACATCTACAGACGTTGGAGTGAAAATTTGAAATGTAAAACCGGTGACACGACTTTGCCATTTTTTGCTGAGTTAGAAATGAGAGCCCAATAATAAATCCATAGAATTTCAGTATCCTATAGCTCCACTGAACTAGCATGATTTTTTTCAGAATTGTCAAGCATTACGCGGAACAGCTGTGAGCATGCATAGCGTTCAATTTGTAGCTAGTGACAAATATTACATAGGTATATTTTTGGGATTTTATCCAACTATTATATCTTTTTTATGAAGGTTTCTGTAATGCCTGTAAGCTATTGTTCCTCTCTTAAGGAGTCTGTCCGTAAATTTTCATGCAATATAACTTGTATTGTAAGTGTAAGTTTGCCCTTCTTTAATATGCTGAAATTTTGGAAAATGTTCTCACTCAGCTTGAAGAATTTTCTGAAAATATGAGAATGACAACTGGATAAGGACTAAAAATAATATTATTCCTATACTAACATGATAGAATATTTAGTCAATATTATATAAGTTTGTGGACATTATTTACAATGTTTCACAGAAGCGAAAACATTTTTTTAAAATCCTTTTCCTTTAAGTCCTTATCCATTTGTCATTCTCACGACTTTTAATTTTATTTTTTCGATGAAAGGAGAAATGATTTTTACGTATTTCTAATATATACCGATAAATTCTGTGCTGAATTATTATTGTAAATCATTAAGAACAGAAATTCAAAAAATTGGTCATTTTCCAGTTGTCACTCTCATGTGTTCATTCAAACTGTTTTAAACTTTGTTGTAATCTTTAAAATATTTTCAAATCTTTAAGATGTGGAAATCGGTTGCACACTTAAATGTCGACCGGTCAGCCCCTCGACTTCCAATTGCAATAGATATAAAGAAAATTAGGGCTATAGCTTTCAAAAGGGCTTTCTGTTTAAATACGTTATCGATTGAAAAGTGTAATTTCTATAGAAATCGAAACGACAGCATGTGTATGAAGTCCCTGGTGGAAAAAGGCTGATCATATGATTTCGAATTCGGATAGCAATAGAAACCGTCCTGCAGAAGATTGGCATGTCTAGCACCGTCGGGAAACCCATAAATCTTGTGAGTCACATTCTGGGGTCGGAAACCCCCTCGTGGGTGCGCGCCCACGTGGTGCAATGGAATTACGAGCTTTCTCGACCGATACATTTCTCTAGTCCTAGTGTGTAAGCATGCGCTCAAACCTCTGGTCTCTCTCATTCATGAGGGCACCTTATCCAGAATGCTGATTTCACGTCATTCTCGCAAAACACTTGTCGTGTGCGGGCCGACTCCACAAATCGAGCTTTTTGCGAGGGATGTTATCGAAATCTCTTGAGTTGCAGTTTCAGCCAGTTATTACAAGGTGGCGACTCTAGGCCACGATTTTATTTCAGAGCGAAAAATGTTAATGGATGATTGTTAATGCATTATTTTTTGTGTTTTTTGAAATACAATGACAATCATACGTAATTTTTTTAAATCCTAAACTTAAAATTTCTGCTAATTTTACAATGGGATTTAAAAATTTTATTATAATTATAAGGAATAGAATCAATTTATTTGTTAATCAATTAAATTGAATAAATGTACAGCAATCTATCTCTGCTTCATCATATTGCTTACTCATAGAGGAAGGTTTGTAATAAAGTAAATTTTCAAATATAGTTTTTTCGGGGCGTATTTAGATAGATATAATTCAACCACAAAAACTCCAAAACGCAATCTGTAATCATGAAACTTGAGCGAATTGTAGTTAGAGTTGATGTTCAGATCTGATAAAATTTGGATTAAAAAATTTTAAAAGAAAATTGTTTACTTCTGTATATGTGACGTTTTTCAAGAAAAGTACCCACTTTGATGATCGCAGTTTAGAATATAATCGCGTTTTTACGAGCGAAGGTGAAAAGTATCCTTATGTTTCAAAAATGACCGGAAGTGGGTAAATTTTATGTTTGGTAAAAAGTTAACATGCGAGCTTATGGCATTCGCCAACTTTACATGCATTTTTCTCTAAAAGCGAGATTTTCGAATTCCTCACTACAAAAGCAGTGGCGTAGCCGGGATTTTTCTTCGAGGTGGGGGTGGAAGGATTTGAGTATTGGCATACAATGGGGGAAAAGGGCAACTGAAGAATTAAAATACCTTATACCTAATATTTATAATAAAAGAAAATAAAAGATCATGCATTTCAAATATTTATTTATTTTTATCAATATTTTGCTAAATAATATATATATATATATATATAATTATAAATATTAAGTATAAATTAGTTGTGAGTGTCTTGTGGGTGGACATCTGAAAGAGTGAAAAAATAATTTTTTAAATTGGTTAATATTTTCTGTTTTCTTGTTTGATTTGAAAATTAAAAAAAAAATTTTATTGGTTCCGACGTTATGGCAAATTGTGTATATCTACAGTTTTCTTCTAGTAAACAATGATAAAAATTATAAATTAAACGCGAAAAAAATTCAAAATCACAAAACCTCTAAATTAAGAAACGAAGTGTCTCGACGTCCCGAAATAGTCCAATCTTTATATCTTTTTTCGGGGAAAATATACTACTAGAGGTTTTTCTGTGGGATATTGTTCGAAAGCGCGTTATAAACAAAATATAAAAAATCCAACTCTTGAATAGTAGGGAAAGCTTGTTTAAATAATGATCGAAGTTATGGAAAAGTGGTTTTTTGACTCGTGTGAAAAAACTGTTACTGATAGCGAAAAAAAGTTTATATGAAAAATGTAGGTATAAAAAAAACATGTAAAATAAGATAAGTCACATTAAGTTCCGATAATTTGTTTATACACGAGAGCTCAAAAACTGTCAATATTGTCCGTTTTCTTTAATTGCTAATAATTGATGCAGTTTTCATTGGAGATACTTGTAATTCAGGATTTTTAAAGATTTTTGCACCCTTAACAAGTGGTTAAAATTTTATCTCGAAAGCTTCATTAGTTTGTTATTGGCGGAATTTGTTATCTAAAAAGATGTTGTTTTCAATTTATTTTTCCCAAGCTCACAGGCGTCGTTAGCTTCGATCAAAAGTTGCTTTTGTACCTTAATAGTTGTATTTTCACATGCATTCACGGTGAATATAATTTTTCAAATTTAATTTTATTAAAAATGGCTTTGGAAAAAACTTAATATGTTTTAAATTGTTAAGATAGGTAATTGTTTTGTAAAATGAAGTAATAACCTCTATAGTTAAGTTAGTAATATTATTATTCGCATTTAAAAAAAAAATCGTTATTCTACGTTAATTAGAAGCTGAGATAATTTTTTTTTTAAATCGCTGTGACGTTAATTATTAATATTAAAAACCAAAACTTGGAGAGAGTATACATTAAGAGCTATATTTTTATTTCCTACATTGACAATAATATGAATACAACTATTTAACTGCAAAAAAGAAGATATCGGCGACGCGTTCTATTACTTGATCTAGGAGGCCATATCTCGGTTAATAATGAACTTATCGAGATGATTCTTTTTACATTCTCATTGTAATGAGAAGGTAATGGTTTTATGTGAAATTTGACTTGGCCGGTTTTCATCAAATGTCCACGTTTTGAGACCCCCTGAGTCAGAAAAAACCATTTTTACGAAGGTGTCTGTCTGT
>JAUELO010000349.1:14897-27621 GCA_032357855.1 Amphibolips quercusostensackenii
CACCTCAAGGTAGGCCTAGTGGCGCCATCTCTTGGTCAGGCCGGAAACTTATCAATCCACCCTCGTACTTTGGAAAAATGGTATAATAATAGAATATGTCGAAACTGAAACTTCTTCAGCTTGAACGAAAGAAACATGTGATTATTTTTCTTTTTTCAGAAAAAATGTAATCTATTTTGGTTGAACTTAAAAGTCTTCAACTGTTTTGTTGAAGATTCGTCTTTTTGGCCAAAAATTTTATCTTCTTAATTGAAAATTAATTTACTTTTGGTCTAAATTAATTTTTTCATCTAAGTTAATTTTTTTAACTAAAAATGTATCTTTTTCCCTGGATACTTCATGTATTTTGTTGAAAATTCATTTTTTTGGTAGAAAGTTAATCTTCTTAATTAAAAATTTATCTTTTTGGTTGAAAAATCATCTCTTTGATTAAAGTTCATCTATTTTTTTGAACATGCAATATCTCTAAGTTGTAGTACATGTGCTTTTACTATTTTTTTTATTAAACATTTTTTTCATATGAGCTTTCCTAATACCCTTCCCCCTATTCTCCTTATCGTCTTAGGTAATTAGTGGAGGACTTATCAAATTCTGTATGACTGTTGGCACTAAAAGTCTTTAAGATGAATTTTAAAACAAGAATTTGTTTGCATTAACTTAAAAGTTAGGGAAAGTCAGGAAATTTCGAGGAGAATTTTGAAATTGGGATTTTGTAGCAACCCTGGTGTAATAAAATAATAAAAAAATTAGTTTTCATTGGTCAAAGATCGAAAGGCCTTTAATTATTTACCGAATGAATCCAAGTCTTAACGGATTTGAATAAGGTAGTTTCAGAACAAAGGATATTATATTTTAGAGAAATAAAAGCACCCTTAAAAAATAAATGTCGTCTTTCAATGAAGGATCAGCAATTCTACCACTTTTTTAGGGTAAAAAGTCAAGGGATTTGCGCGAAAGGATCAGTAGCAACTGCAGAATTTAAAATACCTAAATGTCGATACGGAAGAGGATTTCCAACTTTACGTTTCAGATATTCTACTGGGTGGTTCCAAATATGTTCTATTTTTTATTAATTCTCACCAACACAACTTAATCTTAGCACAAATCAGTATAATCATTTTCATATTACAGACTTCGCAGCCCAAATGCTCTCAAAACAGGGGAAATAGGATGCTTTTTCACGGAAATAGGGGAATAATAGGAGAAGAAATGTTTATAAATAAAATTAATGTTTATTCTATATAGAATTCAATATGAAACGCTTTAAATTCCTAAGACTTTAAGACAAAATATATTGTATTTTCAACAAAATATTTGAATTTTCAACCAAGAAATATGTTTTATCAAAAGGGATGAATAATCAACGCAAAAAGACGAATTTTCAACAAAATAGTTGAAGTGGAAACCAAGTAGTTAAATTTCCAAGCCAAAAAATAGAATTTTTTAAAAAATTTGAATTTTTAACTAAAAAATATGACTCTCATACTTATTAACAAAATACTTGAATTTTTAATCAAAAAGATAAATTTTCAACAAAGAAGATTAATTTGTTACCAAAAAAGACGAATCGTCGACTAAATTTTTTAATTTTCAAACCAAAAAGACGAATTTTCTGCAAAACAGTTGAATTTTTAACAAAAAAGTTCATTTTCTATCAAGAAGATAAATTTTTAAACAAATAGGTATGTCAATTTTGAACCAAGTAGTTGAATTTTCTACAAAAATAATTGAATTTTCAATCAAAAAGATCGATTTGTAATGAAGAATCTACCCAAAAGACGAAATTTCAATAAAATACAAGACTTTTTAAACAAACAGTTGCATTTTTTTATAAAAAAAAAATAATTTTTGTCAAAAGAGATGGATTTTTAAACCAAAAAGACGAATTTTCTTCAAAAAAATTGAATTTGCATCCCAAAAATACGAGTTTTCAACCAAAATTTAATTTTCAACCTAATAGTTAAATTTTCTATCAGATTTTTCAATTTTCAAGCGAAAAAAGACAAATTTTCGACAAAACAGTTGAACTTTCAACCCAAAATTATGAATTTAAAACAACAAAGTTAATTTAGAACCAATTAGTTAAATTTCCAACCAAACAGATGAATTCGTAACGAAAAATTTGATATTTGATATTTTAATCAGAAAGATGTTAATTTTAAACCAAAGACAGTTGAATTCAACGAAGAAAGATAACTTTTCTACAAAATAGTTAATTCCTCAATCAAAACAAATTAATTTTCTAGCCAAACACTTTCGTTTTTAACCACGAAAATAAAATTTTTACGTTAAGCATAATTTTTGAATTAAGAAATTGAATTTGCAGCATGTTGAATTTTCAGCATGTTGAATTTTCATGCTAAAAATACGAATTTTGTACAAAATAGTTGTATTTTTAAGTCGAAAATGTGACTTTTTAGCAAAAAGGTTAATCTGCAGCTAAATATTTGAGTTTTACCGGAATGATTGAATTCTTAACCCAAAAAGACGAATTTTAAACAAAACAGTTAAATATTCTCCCAAAAAGATGTCTTTTTAACAAAATAGTTAAATTCTCAACTAAAGAATTAATTTAGCAACCAAATAGTAGATTTTTTGACCAAACGAGATGAATTCTGAACTAAAAGTATAACATTAGACTTTTTAAACAAAAAGAATTAACTCTTGAACAAAAATAGTGTGATTTTCCTACTGGATTCTATTGATTCAGTTTGAATTTAAGCAAAAAATGAAAGAAAAGTTTTAGTTTCTTTAAAAAAAAAGGGGTAAAAAGAGGAATTCTTTGCAAATGGGTAAAGAGGAGAGTAGGGGAAAGAGTGTGAAATCTGATATTAGCCCAATTAAATCCTGCCTCAATTTTTTCCGTATCATCTTGAATTCTTCCATTTCGAAAAAAAAAATTTTTTAATGAATATATTTTTAAGGGTTGACATTTTAATCTATTGAATTTTGAATCCAAATTAAATCTTTTAAATCTATTGTTAAAATTGCAATATGTTGTTAAAAGTTCGAATCTCGAATTCTTGGAACCACCCTGTAGATAAGATTCCGGGCTGTGATATAAAAACCCATAAAATTTATCGAGTTTATGGGGTTGTGGAAGTTAAGCCGTGACACCTTCGAGGTCGCAGCGGGTGACGTCTTTTCGTGAAAACGGTGAATTCAGAGGAATAAGATTTCCCTGAGGAGCTGTGGCCCAGATGAATGTCGACTTGTCGACTGCAATGCAAAAAGACCAAAACTCTGCTTTCGAATCGCTCTATAAAGTGTTCTACGACGAGAGATGCAATTGCGATGAATTTGTCCTCACAATTCAGTTTCTCGGAAACTGCTAGAGAGAAACCGTGAATCTGAAATAGAGTCGCTTTGTCGAGAGATTTCAGCGACTTAACCCTTGATCCACTAAATCTAAACAGTAAATAACACCGCCTTTTCAATTTAAGAGAAACAAGCAGCGCTGACTTTTATCGAGTGGGGGCTTTCATCACCAACTTTTTAAAGGGCAAACTTCTTTATTCTCAGGAAAGGAGCCGTTCAGAAAATACGCAAAGTCTTTTTGAATAATTTTGAAACCCCTCCCTCTTCCCATGTAACGCACCGTAGTTTTTCGTTGAACTCCCCCAGGTGTTACGCAACTTTTTTCATAAAAGCTAATTCATTGAATAAGAGACAATTCAAACGTATTAAAACTTAAATTATAGTTTTGATTTTTTTTATTAATAATCATTCCTTTTATAAATACTACTCAGCCAAGAAATGTGAGACCACTGATATTTTGTTAGTATTGATTCTGAGGGGGAATGCACTCGTCAAAAACCTGTACCGAGTAATCCCTAATACGCAGTACACTCGAACTTGGATTTGAGTCCGGTTTTAATTCTGACCAACGCTCAAATCCAGGCTCTCCGAACGTAAACATCAGGGCCGTCCGAAAAAACTGAGAGTGAACTGACGCTATATGACGCAGCGTGACGCAACGTGACGCAGTTATCGAGTTAGGCCGTTAAGGTACAGCGCTTCATCATTATGCTATTGTTTTTTTCACGGATCACTGAACACGACACATCTCACTGCGGCTCCTTTAATCCAAAACCGCCGCGTGGCGTCAATTCTCGGAAGGCTCAAATCAAGTTTCTTCTTATTTAAATCGAGTGTATTACGCATTATTACACAATTATGACGTGAATATCATGGCGCTATTGAAGAATATCGCAAGATTAAACTGCTTACAACTAAATGAATGAAATGGACATTTCTTAGTGGACAGCAAATTATTTTTCCTATGACATCTTCTTGAAAGGTTTTCCGAAAGCTAGTTAATAATAATTGTTGATAAAGGTTTCACGTGACAAAAAATCTTGAATAACATTAACATTGCCACACTTACAATTTTTAGAAAAATCATCATGTGGGAAATATTTTTATTATGGATGCGTATTAAAGTTTTATAACGTCATTTTTCGCTGTAAGTACATAAAAAGTTCATTAATATTACACTTTTCTTTTCTTTTCGGCAGGAGTGCCTCATACGTTAATGAGAAAAATTGTTTCATTTCCACACAAAAATGTTTATTTGGCTCATTTGTTTATACTATTTGTTAATATCAATAATAATTGGTAAACTTTTGCTAAACTTTTTTTTACACTATCAATGCTGAGGTACTATGTAAAGAGAGTCAAAAAAAACTTACTCAAGTAAAAAACATTTGCAGTTGCGTATTTGAAAATTTAACAACTTTCTTGAAAATTCGTTTTTTTAATTAATTTTTTTAACTGAAAATTTAGCCAAACTGTTTGTTTGAAAATTCATGTATTTTATTAAAAATTCATCTTTTCTTTGTTGAAAATTCACCTTTTTTCACCAAAATTTGACACTTGTGTGCACCTTTGAACTTTAAAAATCAAATTTTGTAATAAGAAAAAAACAATTTAATAAATTTAAGTGATAAATAAGTTCCAAAAATTTTGATAATTATTATGGCTATTTTAGCGAATTATTCTTTCTGGGGTTCGAATACGATTCCTTTCTCGCAAATTCCACATTTTAGATTGTCCATTCCAAAATTTTTTTGTCATTTTGCTTTGGGAAAAGTGTAAAAATTGTGAATAAGTGAACAAATAATTACGAAATATGAAATCTAAAATGTGAAATAACTGGAATCTGAGAGAAAAGGATTGTATTCAACCCCCTGATTCTTTTATTTGAAATCTCTTATGTGATTTAAGTCTTTAGAAAATTACTATTTAAGGGGATGGCTTATTTAACTGGAAGTTTTCTGGGATTTGAATTACTTTTTAAGCTTCAATTTCAGTGTAAATGAAACCTTAACGGAAATATTTGGAAACGAAACTCAAAATTAGAGAAGTAAGATCCAGTGTGGTTTGTGAATTCGACGGAACTGAAGGAGAAAAGGCAACGACTGGAACCAGAGGAAAGAGAACGCGGTTTTCACCACAACCTTTTGGTCTCTTTTTCCAAGACGCAAGCTTTCTTCGAAGACGGTAATCCCTCAGGAATCTCCGAAAGATATCCAGAAATATAAAAAGGAAGTATGAGATGGAGTGGAACGTATTCGTCAGTAAGCAAAGCTAGCATTTACTCAACTTGACTGATAGAAACGAATGGGATGACGAACTTGAAAAAAAGAGGATAAAGAGACATTTCTTACGAAATAAAAAAAATGGATGGAAAGTGAGACAATGCGACAAATGTGAGGAGCACACGTAAGAGACTCCGGTCCCGGTCTTTAACCCCAGGAGTAGAAGGAACAGTGGTACTCAAATTTTGTTTTAAAATTTCCCTTAGGTAATAAATTTATTTGAAGACATAAAAAATAAACTGGATAAAGATCAAAAATGAAAGTTCACAGAATAAACAAAAAAAGTGTTTTCAAATAAATTTTATTGTCGATGGAATGACAGTTTTCGCTCTATACTTATTCAAACGAAAATGTTTTGCTTCCTCATAGAGAAAGCTTTATAATGGTAACATTTTCGAAAAAATTTTAATTCGTTTAATTAAATTTTCCTCAATTAAAAATTGTCATATAACCTCCTTGGTTAATGTTAATATTTATTACTTTACCATTATTGTTATTATAATTGTTATTATAATAAATAACCTAACCTAAAACAGACAATAGTTTGATTCGGGAACTTATCCAACTTAAAACACAGTAAAAATAAAATTATCTAATTATTAACGAATTGGAGAGTAATAATAAAATAATTTATCAAATTTTGTAAAACGTTTTTTTTTTTAATTCTGACCTGGTAATAAAAAAAACGATTTTACACAAAAACTATTAAAATTATCCAATTTTTCACTCCGTATACAAATTTGATTCAAAACAAGAATAGGCCCTAATTATCTAAAAAAATGTAATTCTAGTATTTATGAAGTAAAATAAGGGAATTGAATTTTAAAGTTGGGTCCTGGTTCCAACGGCCTTAACGACTTTTTTAAGCCTGTTCAATATTTGCAAAATATGTGTTCTTTAATATGCCAAAATGCCGAAAAATTTCTGTATTGGGATATAAGAATTTATAAAATGATGAGAATGACAGCTGGGATAGTAAATATGCAGAGACATGTTCTCTTGCGTCAAAAGGATCTTTCTTGATACAAATGTAATATCCTCTTATATTCAAGGTTAAGAGGACTTTCATTTGACTCAGAAAGAACCTTTTTGCAGCAAAAATTATTTATTTTAGTTTTGAGGAGATGGCGTAATAAGAGAGTGCAGATAGATAAGATAGATAGAAAGAGCGAGAGCATATACAGGCATTGTTTATCGTGGCAGTAGTGGGGATATCGAAGAGGAGTCTTTAGAGTTCTAGAGCAATTGCGAATCGCCGCACAAAAGGGAGACGCGAATAAAGAGAGAAAGTATAGAAAGTATGCCTGTAAGAGAGAGAGAGAGAGAAAGATATGAAATCCGTTCGTTCGGTCGTTTTTTCAGTTCACTCCCGTCTCAAAAGAAGTTTCACTTCATAAAGATTTTCACATGTCTCAAAACAAAATAGTCAAGAGAACCTGCTTTTATTTCAAGACAACTTTTTCTCTGAGTGCAAGTATAGAATATTTGAAGCAGGTGGTAGCATGGCTCAGATGATTCCGAGCTTGAGTTATTGAGTTCTATAGCCAAGTAATCACGCTGTTGCGGTTTCTAAACGCTGGTGAAATAAAATGTAGTTACAAAAATTCCAATAGTAAAAAATATTTTTAATAGGTGTTAAAGCACGCAGACATCTGCATTTAATAAAACATGTAGATAATTACAAAAGTGAAATCGATTTCATTTGTATATACCCAGATGGCAATTTACAATTATTTGAATTTTTAAAGCATTCCGACTCTAATACTAAATACTACATTTTTATAAAGCCTTATCATCTATTACAGTACATGTGTCGTTAGACAATAATAAACAGTTGAAAAATGTGTAAGAAAATTAAAGTGTTATTGTCCATTAGTAAAAATTTCGATTTTTTCGTAAATATAAGTTTTTTAAATTTTACTGCAGAAGCTGAAATCGTGAAGACTGTAGTGCGCCTTTGATCATTCGTTACTTCCTCTTTTCTTCTATTTTCTTGTCTTATTTTCTCGAGTTAAAAATATGACTGAACTCGACCATGAGTTAGGTTTTGGTACAATGACATTACTACACTAATGGCTCTGCAAAAAACGTATAACAAGTATTGGGAACGTGCAGAAGTTGACTTAGACAAGTACAGTTTTGTGAATGCTGAAAAACGAGGAGATAGATTATAAAAATAATTTCAATTATTTTCTACTCTTCAATTACAGGGTGCCTGTTGGTCAGGGAAAACCTGAAAATCAGAAAAAAGTTTGGGAATTTCTATAAGAGGCAATTTAATAACTGTCAAGGATAATAAATTTGCAATTTTTAAATTCTAATTTATTTATTCTGGTTATAAAAGATTCTATTTTAAAATATTAGAATATTAAGATTCCTGGATTTGAATATCAATAGTAAAAGAAAATGAATATTTGGTCAGGGAAAAATAAGGGAATTTTGAAAATTAAGTTTTGCGGACAATCTGATATAATATTCTTCTTGTCATTTGCCATTTGCCTTGTATTTCTAATTTTAATTCCTTTTCTTGTAGTTGCGTCCTCCTGAAAATTATATTTTTAGTTACAAATTTGAGTATTTAGTTAAAAATTCAACAATTTTGTTAAAAATTTATCCTTGTTGATTGTGAGATTCGTCTTTTTGGGTTGCAGATTCAACTGTTTTGGTAAAAAATTAACTTTTTGTTGAAAATTCATATTGTTTTGTTAAAAATTCAACAATAGTGTTGAACATCTTCTATTACATCATTCGTTGAGAATTCATCTTTTCTAGGTAAAAATTGAAATCTTTGCCTACAGGTTCTTCATATTTGGTTGAAAATTCCCTTTTTTTGGTTAAAATTTAATTTTTCTTTTTACTGAAAATGTAACTCTTCCATTCAAAAATTCATGAGTTATTTTTTATAGTTGAAAATTCGCCTTTTTTGTTGGTAAATTAATTTTTTTTTTAATTCGTCTTTTCGTATTAAAGTTAATCTCTTTTGATAGAAATTTAATCTTTTTGGTTGAAATATCATTAATTATATTTTTGGTTAAAAATTCATCTTTGTAGTTTAAAAGATCAACTTTTTTTGTTCAAAATTCATCTCTTTTACTTTATAGTTTATCTTTTTTGTTGTAAATGCAATTATTTGGTTGAAAATTAATTTTCTTTGGTAAAAATTGATGTTTCTCAATTGAAAATTCATCTACTTATGTAAAAGTTGGAGTACTGTCTTAAAATTTTTGTTTCTTTGTTGAAGGTTCATCTCTGGTTGAAAAATTAGCGTTTCTATTTTTCGTTCAAATCTGATCTTTTTAGTTAGTATTTTATTCTTTTAGTTGGAAATTAATCGCTTTAAATTTTATCTCTTTTGATAGAAATTTCATCTTTTTTTGGTTGGAATTTTTTATTGCAAATAATACTATTTTGTTGAGAATTGAATTATTTGGTTAAAATTCCAACTATTTTGTTAAAGACTCATCAGTTTTGCTTTAAGTTTCAACTATTTGGTTTTAAATGCAACTGTTTGGTTAAAAAGTTGACTATTTGGTTGAAAATGCAACTATTTGGTAGCAAATGCAACTGTTTTTGGTTAAGGTTTAATCTTTTTTGGCCTAAAATTCAACTGTTTTATTGAAAATTCGTCCATTTAGATTGAAAATTTATTTGTTATGGTAGAAAAGGTATTTTTATAATGAAGTTTCGCGGCCACTTTGAATTGGTATGCACGCAAATATTTCTTTTTACAATTTCATTATGCATTGCAACTGTTCGTTTATAATAAAAGTAAAGATATTTCATACAAATATATTACCTGTCACATTATAAAACATGAGATATCCTGATTTCCGGATATATAATCCGCTCTCGTGATTTTTGCGTTCGTTCCTGACATCCTCTCATCCGATTTTTTTCAATAACTTCAACCCTCCGCTAACTCTGAGAGATTGAAGAAGGAGCAAAAGAGGAAAAAGAATAAGAGTGAGGTTGGAAAAGGGAAAAGAAAAAAGGATTATACGAGAAGTTCACGTATCGACGGCGCATTCAGTGCCAAGTCTCGCAGATGCATTTGCATTTACCCCTGCGTATATCCTGTATTCTTATCAGGTACTCTGTACACGTAAATGCGCATATGTACATACGTTGTACCCAGACCTCAACACGTGGGTGATTTCAAATAAGACGACGCGTCGCGGGTCAGGTAGCGCGAACTCCTCTCTCGTGCAACGAAGGGATAGGGATACATGCCGGCGCTGAAATTCAGTTCCGTCGCGATAGCTGAAGCGGTAACTAGCATCAGATATTGCTCTGACCGCTTTTTTAAAATGGATTTTAATCCAGTTGTGCTTTTTCCACGTTGATTTGATTAATTCGAAGGACTTGAACTCTTTCCAGAGGGTTTTAGTTGAATACGGAATTCCGATGTTAGGGGTTGATTAGGACTCATTCGGCTGGTAAGAAAAAAATTCGTATTCGAGAAAACAAAGTTTTTTTTATTTGATGAATTACTGAATCAGTAATACAAAATTTTTTTACCGTTAATATTGGGATCATTTGGTTATAAAAATTGTAACGTATTGTTTGATGATTTTTAGGTCCATCCTCCTCCTTTTCGCTATCTTTTCATAATTACGCATTTACGGATTGAGAATTTTTTTCTTAATCCTTAAATTTATAATTTGTTCCCGGACGTAAAAAAAACTTGTAATTTTACTATTTATAATTTTTTATTGTCAAGATCAAATTTATAATAAATTTCAATTTTTTGATTCCCAAAAATTTGTCTTGTAATTTTTTGTAATTACTACAAAATCAGAGAGTTTTGTATCTACTCTGGAAAATCTGGTAAAATTAAGGAATTATGGGAATGTTTTTAGAATTTTTTGTTTACATCGGCTATATTTGAAGGGTGACAGTACAGAACTAGATAAACAACCAAATGGGAATAGTTTGGGGTACCATGGATTCTTAATGAAATTCAATACACTTTGGTAAACCATTTAGTTTAAAAGCCTTACAAATTTCTTTAGTGATAATTAATATAAATATTACAATTTGAGTCCATAAAATAAATTCTTGTTGTTGAAATTAGAATCAGTCAAAATGATAAAATATTAATTTTTTAGAAATAATACATTTAGGTATGGAATTCCTGTGAAATAAAAATATTTTAATTCAATTAATTGAATGAAGGCAGACAATACAAAAATCGTATTTTTAAAATTTTTATTTATCGGATAATGAAATGCCATACAATTTTTCTGATTCAACAATAATAGTTAATTGGGTTTTTGTATAGAGAATCTTTCGAAAAATAAAATTATCTGTTAACCATTAGGATTGAATAATAATTTCAGCTTTTACCTACACAGAAAAAACTGGGGGTACGAAGTGTTGCATGCAATCGTTCAAGTAGGGCAATAGTCAGCTGACTACTCCTGAGATAAATTTTCCGTGGTGAGTTTACCCCATTCGCAGTTACCCTGCCTGCGGCTACCTCACTTCTCACATTACCTGCAACAGTTCTTATATACTATGAAAAAATGGTTACTTGGGCCAACTATTCAGTTTGTAAGATATGGTAATGTTACTTTGTTAGTTGATGCTGTTATTTTATTAGTTGGCACAACATTTTCGTTAGTTGCAGATTCAATTGCAGTCGAATCGGGATTTAGTGCCGGTTTTGCGACTAACGGTGGAACTAAATCTAGATGCTCTGAGCGTAAACAAGTCAGGGTCGTATGAACCATTTCCGATGGATTTCTCTGCGTAGTAGAAAATATTTTGAAAATATTTTTTTCCAATACAAATTTGAAGGACGTGAATTCAAGTTTAATGAATTATTTTGTCTCGTGAATTAAAGTCGTGTTGCGATTTGTAAACCGATTCTCCTGCCTTACAATGACACAATTACTCACATGAAAAGCAAGAGTTTCTTGCAAGAATGAGATACGTGTGCGAATCACCAAGTACGTGACCAGAAGATTAATGGACAAGACTAATGCTAGTGCATCAGCGTATTCGTGTACTCGTCAGACACTTGAATGCGCTCTTCCACGTAAAATGATCGGCTTTACAATGTGCCAAGGAAACTTTGACAGGAAGAAATTAATTAAACGCCAAACTGTCAAAATAGAACAAAGATCAACAGTTGTACAAATCTACAGTACAGAATACAGATGTTCCAATCTATAGCTGATATACTATTTCTTCACAAAATAGCACAACCTAGTGCTTTCTGAATCATGACTGATTTCAGAAATTATTCTAAACATAGGGGAGCAGCGCGTAATGTGGCGCAACAAAATATACCTCTCAATTTACAGAATAATATAAGTGATTATATATATAAATGTCTTGTAATATCAAATACTGAAAGGGCTTGATAATAGACCAACGAATTTCAGTGAAATTAGGTGATAGATTTTTTAATGTTTTCATTAATAGCATGTCAGTTTAAATGAATTTTCATAAGATGTCTGTCAAAATTAATACGAATATAAAATAATGTTACACTATCAAAAAAATATTTTGCGAAGAATTTTTTGATATGGGAAAAAATTTATCATCATTTAAGTATGTATTTCTATAACTGTACACCACATTAGGTGCCCATGCAATCGTGCATACTGTTCGAGTAAACACGTTTTATGCCTGTGTTTAATTTTGCTTAAAAATTGTTTAAAATTATAAATTTTTTCGAAACTTATTGATTTTTATTTAAAATAACCCATTTGGAATGAAAAAAAGTTTACATAACTTTAAATTTTTCCAAAATTGTAAATTTTTTTCAAAGTATATGTTTTCATTACCGTTGAAAACTGTTAACTTAACCTACAATTGTAATTAAAAACTACCGATTTCCGACGAAAAATACTACCATAATCAAAAATTGTTAAGATATTGTAAAGCTGGTTCAATTTATAATAATTTTTGTTTAAAAACGCCATTTTTCGTTGTAAAATGACAATCTAACCTAAAATTAATTTCTGATGTTAAATTGTAAGGATTACTTGGTCAACAAAATAACATCAATATTATAAAATAACCTAAAATTGTTAAAAAATGATTAATCTTCTCTGAAATCTAATGATTTCTGAATGAAAATTTCAATTTCCGATGAAAAACATTGACACCATCCG
>JAUELO010000349.1:287855-298568 GCA_032357855.1 Amphibolips quercusostensackenii
ATTTCGGAAATAAAGTTTTGCGGTAAGGGGAGCGTTTACATATTAAGTAACATTTAAAAAAGCGGGGGTTTGTTTCGTTATGGTCTGTTATGTGGGAGGGGGGGGGGATTATGACCCGATTACGTAACATTTTTAACTTATGAATTTTCTGCCCCATCAACTTTGTATATCAAAATTTATAAACAAATAATTTTACTTCATCATAAAATTTATTTCGAAATGTTTCTAAACGTTATTGATAAAATCAAAAATTTTAATTGTAAATAATTGTTTAATAATGGGAAATAATTCTGTTCTTAACATATTACAAGAAAACTATAATTTGTAAACTTTCTTACATTTTTAAAGAGATAAGAAAAATTAAATTCTGGGCAAAAATTTATTTTGAAGAATTCGAAAAAAAAATTAGAAGCGTTTTAATAATTATGAAAGGTTTAAGGAAATTGAATTTTATTCAAGATTTCTCGGAAAATTAGAACTTTATTTAACAAAAGTAATTTTATGTTTTGAAAATTTGAAAATTACAATTTTTATAATTTTTCTGGATTTAAAAAAATTTTGGCAAATTTAATTTTGCAGGGTGGCAAGAGAATGAAAAAATGTTCTCAAGATTCATGGAAAAATTTTTAATGATTGTTTTGTAATGAATTCTAAGAGAAAATTGCACAATATTACAAAACATTTTAAATTACATATTTCCTCAAGTTTTTAAAAATATTGTAAAAGATTTTAAAGCAAAATGTTGCAATTTGGTCATATTAAATGATTTTAGAAAAAATAGAATAAGTTTAAAAGATATTCGGAAGTTTTGTAACGATTCAAAAATAATTAAAACTTGTAGAGATTTTTTAAAGAATTTTGTAAGGTTTCACGAAAATGAAAAAATATTTTTAGGTTTCTAAAATTGTTAAAGAAGAATCTGAAGGATTTTAAGGCAATTTTTTTTTATTTTGCAGAATTAAAAAAAAAAATCAGGAAAAATTGATGAAAAAAATAATTATCTTAAGATTTTTGTGAAAATTTTTTATGATTTTTCATTTTGAAAAATGAACTTTAAGAGAAAATAAAAAAAAAGGTTTTTAAACAACGATTTCCTAAAATTTCGATACAGCGTGTAGAAGATTTTAAAGCAAAATGTTTTAACTTGGTTAATTTAAAAAATAAAAAAAAAAATCCATAGCTTTTTAAAGATCTAAAAAAAACTTTAGAAGCTTTAAAATAATTACGAAAGGTTTCAAGAGAATAAACAAAATTTCTGTGAAAATTTAGAGAATTATAATGCAATTTTTTAAAATTTTGAATAATTTTTCAAAATTTTAAGATAAGCTCGACTTAGTTAAAAATATTTGAGGAATTTGAGACATATTATATAGATTAGAAATATTTAAAAACTTGGAAACCTTTCAGCAAATTTATCAAATATTTTTTTATATCTTCCAAACTTCTAAAAGTCCTAAACATCTTTTGAAAAGTCTTAAGAATCTTATGAAAATTATATATATATATAAATTTAAAAATAAACTGATAATAGTTATTTTCCTTGTTCTCACTTCTCAGAATTTTATTTCAGCTCTAATTAGTGTTGAAAAACTTTTAATAAATAGTTATTTAAAATATTTATATTGTATTATTAATATAATTTTGTATTCTTCGTGATACTGAAAAAATGTTTTAAGTTGGTTAATTTCAATTAGTACTTACATTAAGTAACTTCTATATTTGTGTGACTAAAAAAAATATTGAAAAAGCATTACTTTCATCAAAATATTGTTTTATTTATTTCTCGACTATACTTTATATCAAAAAGCCTTTTTTTTTGTTTAGAAAACATTTATTATGTTTTTAAACATAATACAAAAAATGTTACGTAACGGTCATGAGGGAGGGGAGTCCAAAGGAAATGTTACGGTCTTTTACATGGTAAGAGTTGTAATTTGAATATATTTTTAAAAGGTATGTTAAAAGTAACATTTAATGATAAATCCATTTATTTATAGCATTTTGCATCAGCAAGTGGAATTTAAATGCATTGAAATTAAATAAAAAGCAATTTCAAAAGAGTAAAGAAGATTTTAATATTTCAAAAAGACACCCAAAGTTTTCAAAAGATTTTAAAAGTTGTCACAAAGATTTCAAAAGATTTCACAAAGGCTTATACATCAGATTAATTGGCAGTTGCAAAAAATAATATTCCTTTCAACAAATTAAAATTATAATAATTAAAGGTATGTGTAAATCATTGTTCGAATTCAAAAGGAAATTCATGCTCGATAAAGTTAATTATTATTTAAATATATACAAATTTGCAGAGAAAAGTAAATAATATATAGAGAGATTAGAGTTTCATTTTCTTAGCAGCGCTCTCTTCTTCGCTGTCGCTGTCTTCTCTTTCTGAAACACTTTCCTTGTGATCAGATTTGATTGTAAAAACTGTTCTGCCACAAATTCTCCCTTCTGCAAGTTTAGTTATAGATTGTATTAATACAACTAATTTTCTTCAACCTAGATTGGATTGAATTTTAAGAACTTACGTGATTTTAAGATGAGTTGTCTACATTGCCACAGTATCGAAGCTTTTGCTCTCACTTCGTTTAATCCTAGAACGGATCCTCTAACGTAATTTTGGTCAAGAATTATAATAATGGAGTTCTATAGGTAAATTATTTGAAATACCAGAGGGTTTTTTGACATTTGATAATATTTTTTAAAAGGATACAATGTTACTATGTCGTAGGGATTCCGGATCAGATTTGCGTCATTAGCTCCACTGGATATTATTACGTTCTACAAAATCACAATATTTTTTACATCTTCATATTCTGATGATATGAATTTAAAATTCAGAACCTGTTATTATTATTATTATTATTTCACATAGTTACCTTACTCTTTCCAAAAGTATAAAATAAATGAGCAAAATGAATAGCAAATTTCCGGGTAGCAGATTGAATAACGTCTACATATTTAATTTCAAAATGTACTCCTCTCTCAATAGCTTGTGTATACAATTTCCTAGTAAATTTCCATCCAGAATTAGTTGGGTTCAGCGTAATTAAATCAGCATTCAGTTGAGAACAAGCGTGCTATGAAAAATAGAACAAAAATTACGTTGAGATTTAAGTAAATTTAGATTTTACTTTAATAAAGTTTGACTTACTAGAAAAGCATTTTTATTTTTTGGCAATACTGCAAATATGTTGTATTTTTGTAAAAGTGAAGACTGGCTCTGAAATAAAGAAATTATTGATTTATTATTCATTTATTCGAATTTAAGTCCAGTTGCCTTGTAGAATACAATATTTCCATGAGTGAGGAAGAAAATTACCAAGCTATGTGTTCGGACGGGGTCAGAAAACGAAAATGTAATTCTAGTGAAAATTTTAAGCTTTCCTTTGAATTCGACGATTAAATCTTCTATTTCTAAAGGAGACGGTAAATTACAAACAACCGGTTCGCTTGCACTTCCTTTTTTCTTTTTCTTCTTTTCTGATTCGAAGATATTTTCGTCGACATTTTGGTTTATTGCTACAGTTTCATATCCCACTGGAAAAAATATGCAGTTAAATTTAAGAGAGGTGGAATTTTTCTTTCTATAATTCCGTAATTTCAGGGTTGCTACAAAATCCCAATTTCGAAATTTCCTGACCAATTTTTCATTTTCCCGGACCGTTCGAAATTTTTTGTTTCATGTATCAAAATAACCGTACAAATAAGAGAGCAATCATGTTAGCGCAAAAAAAATTTTTATTTCTAAATTTATTTTTAACACATTTAGTGACAACAGTCATACAGAATTTTATAAAGGGTCACCAAAATGGTTGAATTTTTAACCCCAAAAAGACGAGTTTTAAACAAAATTATTTAATCTCCAACTAAAGAAGGTACATTTTCCACCAAAAATAACATAGTTAAATTTTCAAACGACGAAATGAATTTTCAACCAAATAGTGTAATTTTCAGCTTTAAATAAATTAGTTTAATTTTATGTGAAAAATATTACTTTTAACCAGGAAGACTAAATTTCTAACAAAAAAGACGATTTTTCAACCAAAGAGTGGAATTTTCAACTAAGAAACATAAATTTTTAACAAAAAATGGGAGTTGAATTTTCATTAAAAAAAAATTAGTGACAAAAAAATGAATTTGGCATGATACATGAACTTTCAGCCAAACAGTTGATTTTTTAACAAAAAATATGGATTTACAACAAAAAAACGAGATAATTATATTTTTTACTGGAAAAAAAATTTTTAATGAAAAAATTTAAATAAAACAAATGCATTTTTAACCGAAAACGGAAGAATTGAATTTCCAGTTAAAACAATTTTCAACAAAAGTGATGAATCTTCGATAAAAAAATGAATTCTCAACAAAAAGTATAATAGTTGATAATTTGACCTAAAATATTTTAATTTTCAATCAAAAGCAGTTGAATTAAATAAAAACGATTTTTCAACAAAATAAATTAATTTGCAACTAAGAAAGATAAATTTCCAAGCAAAAATGGAATAGTTACATTTTCAGTTTCAAAAATCAGTTTTGAACTAAAAAATTAATTTTCAACAAAATACATGAACTTTTCAGCTCCAAATAGAATAGTTAAACTTTCGGTCAGTAAAATAAATTTTTAACAAAAAAAAACGAATTTTCAACTACAGAAGATAATTTTTCAACTAAACTTGGACTAGTTACATTTTCAGGTCAACAAATTAATTTTCAACAAAAAAAGGGGTTTTTAACTAAAATAATGAATCACCAACAAAAAAAAAAGAATTTTCAACAAAGTAGTTTCACTTAACTTAGTAGTTTCACTTAACTAAGTAGTTAAATCCTCAACCAAGAAAGATGAATTCTCAACGAAAAATGTAATAATTGATATTTCAACTAAAAAGTATTTTAATTTTAAGTCAAAACCAGTTAAATTCAACCAAAAAAAGATGAATTTCTAACAAAATAGTCGAATTAACAACAAAATAATAAAAATAACTTCAACTTCAGTGTATCGAAAATTCCCTGATATACCCTGACCAGCTTTAAATTCGCCGACTTTCTGGAATTCCCTATCCTGTAGTAACCCTATTGCATCAAAAAATGTTATGTGTACTTACTGGAATGAACTTTTGACAGAAGTTCACGTAAGCGTTTCTTGTCACCTTCGACATAATTAAGACAAAGGTCACAAAACCCATAATTAGCCGTCATAATTCTTCAATTGTTTAATAAACTCTCATTTACATCAAGAATAGGTACAATACAATCAACGCAATTAATGTTTTATAATAAATTATAAACATAACCTCAAAACTCTCAGAAATACGTTCTTTTTCAGAAAACTACAATCTTATTATTCACAAGCCTTCATGAAAATGGTCCAAAGTGTTCCTCATTTTTGGTAACCCACTTTTTTTGCATACTTTGTGATTAAAATAATAATTTGTAACCAATTTTAAATTTGAAAACCACATGTAAACAAACCCCACCACGTGTATGTAGAAACACAAGGTGCATTTTCAACATATAAACCAATGAAATAAAAGCTGTCCAGCTTTTGAGCGAATGAAAAGATTCTATTTTAATTACAGATATCTATTGAACCAATTGAAATTTACAATCGTGGCATTTCTTTCTCCATTGAAAATAGCCTGTTGGATGAATATAATGGGACATTCAAGAAATGGGGAAACCCTTGGGCCTTTATCCATTGTGTTTGTGAGACACCCTTGATTAAATATCGAAGTCCTCCAAGAAGAACACCAACAAGGCAACAACTGTCAAATGACAATTGCGTTGATAAAATTACGGTATCGCAGGTGAAAACGGTGAAATGACAGCGGAAATCAAACCCGTTCCGGGAGTAAATCATGATAAGTTCAGCACGAATCGAAAACCCATCCTCCTTTCGAAATTAGAAGGCTGCAATGACGACGTTAATGCGGCGATTATCATACCGCGGGAAGACGGTGTCATCAGTGTTTGCGATGACAGGTATTATTTTTTTTTTTATAATAAAAGTTAAACCAAATTTTTCAGACTTCAATTTTGTTAAAACTAAATCTAAAATTGTATCCTAGCCCATAGACTTCACTGCACTCCAATATTCTATTGCGTGTCAAAAATTTACCTCCTAATTTCCTTATAAGGGCGTACCCTCATTCTTCTTTTTACCCATCGTTTAAGAAATATTTGATACATTACATTCAATTAAAAATATAAAATTTCTAAAATTTTCCTATCGAGTGTTACAAATGAAAAATAATCTTAAAATCGAGAGTACTTTGAATCACGGTATCTTTAGAATCGTTCAAAATTAGTCATTTTAAAACTAAAAATCGAGTACTAAAAGTTAAGCTTGTTTTTTGTTTGAAAAGAATTGCATGAGATTTTTAATTTAAGGTAAAATTATAATTGAAAATTAATATTTTTGTTACACATTTTGAACGTGCAGTTTTTTCAATTTCTGATCATCAATAATGGTTTCCTTGGATTGACATATTATTAGTTAACTTTCTATATTTACTAGCACTGCTTTTCTTCAACAGTGCAAGCAATTCATGACGGAATTGGTTATATAGCATGTAATTTGATAAAGTTGTTATTGGATTTCATTTCTTAGTCTATAGCACCTGTTACTCACCGACTGACAGAAAAATGATCAAACTTAAATTTTTAAAGCAGCTGACCTTTCTGTAGATATCAGATTCTGGGAACTTTTTTGTGTCACTTATTTCGTCATATGAAAAAATCGAAACCCTCGAATGAAACTTTATATAATCTTCAGGATTTTTGTTTTGATTGACCCAGTCGTCACAGGTTGTCACTTATCCACCTTTTTTCTCCTATTTTGAAATTTAAGGGTGGCCGTTTTAATCCAACAAAAAAATGCCCGTTTTTCCTCGGTTCACAAAAAAAATTTCACGTTCAATCAAATAAAAAAATTCGAAGTTTTATAGGTGAACATTTTTCCATTTAAGTTAATAGAAACTGAACTGCAAATTAAAGCTATCAACGTGGAACTCTTGAATTTTTAACCTTTAAAGTTGAAGTTTGAAAATGTACCAATTCAAATATTTTTTATTCAAACTCTCAATAATTTACAAGTATAAAATAAAAGCTATTAACTCTTCAATTAAATAATTTTAAATCCAATTCAGTTGAACTGTATCATTTAAAATGTAATAAATTGTACAGTTTAAAGATTCAGAATCAGTTATTCAAAAAATATAAATCCACGTCATCATTTTCACTGAGTTCCAAATCAATAATTTTTAAATTATTATTTATACATCAGAATTTGTTTTTGTTTTGAAACATTTTGAAATGTTTTCTTAAAATTAGTTTTTTAAAATAAAAAATAATTTTAAATATTCTTACGTATATCAAGAAAACTTTTTCATGATCTTAAAACCTTTGAAAATCTTTAAAAAGCTTTGAAATTGTATTTTTAAATTCAATTATTTTTGATTTTTTTCAGAACTTCTAAATATCATTTAATATAATTCTAATCTTTCATGAAGTTTTTTAATAATCCATCAAAATTAAATAAATGCCCTAAAATCTCACAGATTCTTTTTTGACAACTTTGGAAATCTTTTCAAGTTTTTGTAAATATTCTCTTAAAATTAATTTTTCAAAATAAAAAATAATTTTCACTTTGCCTAGGAATCTTGAGACAATTTTCCTATTCTTTTGAAGCCTCTCGCAATTCTTAAAAAGTTTCTGAATGTTTGTTCGAAATCTGCAAAAATCCACGTTTAAAAAAATTATTTGTAATCATTTCGTGTTTTACATTAATTGTGAATCTTTTCAAAACTTTTGAATATCTCTTCAACTTACACGAATTTTTTCTTAATTAATAAGTGTTCAATTGTTATTTATACATAAAAATTCAAAAATTTCACTTAAAAAATAGAAATTTTTTGAAAGGACATTAAAATTGTAACAGTCCGAGTTTATTTCAAATAATTCAGTTCAGATTGTTTAGTTTTGAATATTCGATTTATAATTACTCGTTTTAAATGAATAGTTAAATATCGCTGAATATCCATTAATTGTTCTTTTCCTTAATTAAACCATTTTAAATGTAATGGATTAAAAATTGAATATTTCAGACTGAAACAATATTTGAATAGAATGTTAAATTTAATAAAAGTCTTTAATTATGAAATCATTGATATAAAGTTTTTTTTAAATTGAAAATAGTTTATAAAGTATTAACCGGCCGTTTAAATTTGTTTATCTACTAAGGCTTTCGAATTGAAACAGTTCATTTTTTAACAATAAAGTCTATAAATTCTTTACTTTTGAACGTATTCAGAATCGTTTTTTAAAATAAAGTGCTTACTTTTTAATAATTCATGTACAGTTACATTTTAAAGCTCATTAAATTATTAATGATTACAGTTGATCAACTAAAAATAGTATTATTTCATCATTATTTTAATCCTCAAAACTGCATTTTAAAATTCTTCAACTTAAAAATATACGCTTAAAAATTAAGATCTAAAATGAAATTTTTTTTAAGTAAGAGATTTTAGAATTACTCATTTTAAACTGAATGATACCATAATTTTGAACAAAACATTTTTTAAAAGTTGAAATCGAACTCACTTAAAATGTATAAATAATTTTTCGAAAAAAAGAAAAGATAGAATGATAATTTAAATTGCATTATATCATCATGTGGTACGAAATTTGTGATAATTCAAGCGATTTTTCTTCCACAAATTTGTCAAATTCCTGGTCAAAAATAAATTTACTGTCTTCACGGTTTTCCCCGGTCTCCCAAAATCCCCGGTTGTTTCCCAGTCCATCGGCCAACCTGAATTTGTCACCTATTTCCCCTATTTTGGAAAGTTGTTACCTTTTTTACCTATTTTGAAAATGTTATCTTTTTTCGTTTGACAAAGTTAAATTTTATTTACAATTTTAATTTACAAAACCTTATGTAACCGTATTCATTTTAATTCAGCTTAATTCAATTTTTAGTTTTCTTTCTAAATCTGGCGGAAAAATCTAAAGGTTTTCAAAATAAATCACGTGGGACTTTTTTTAACTCTTTATATTCCAAATTTTTACTCAAATATACAAAAAACCGATTAAAATAGTATTTTTTCAAAATAATACTTTTCATGCTGTCGTTAAAAACACTGTTACTCAAACTTTTTCCCGTGAATATAATAATTGTTTTTTTTTTCACATTATTCTTTCACAAAAATATCTTATCAACCATTGAATACTTAACATCATAAAGTCGTATTATTCTGAAACAATACAATTTTATCCTGTATTATTCACATTCGAGTACAAAATTTGTTAAATAAGTGAGATAGAGATAAGCAGAAGATAAGCGTCAACAGACTATTTTATAGGTCTTTTCAAGAGGAATAATTTTGTTATTTTGGCTATTACGTAAGTGGTATCGTTCTTGTAAAAAAACGTGGATTTTCGTTTTTTGGAAAAAAAAAGATTAATGTAGAAAAAACAAATTGGAATAAAGAATAAAGAGTAAAATACCTGGATTAGTTTAAATAATACGACATTTTAAAGGAAAATTTCGATAACTTTTTGATATATACGTCATCAGCTTGAGGAGTTAAAATGCTCATAACTTTGTCAAAACCAAAATTCTGCCGGATGCAAGAAGAAATCTAAAAGTTATCATTTTTTTTATCAATGCGGTAAAATACGTGTCGTTTCATTTCCTTTGAAAAGATTCGGTAGGAATTTTCCATACACATTGAATCATTATAGTGTGACGTGTTCAGCAAATAAAAAGATGTTAAAAGCATTATTTTAGATATTTATTTAACTTAACAAATTTTTTGGTCAACTTTTAAAAAAAAAAGGTACTTTTTCACGCAAAAATAGGTACTGCAATGACTGTTAGGCTTTTTTAAATTTTGGATTTAGTAATTTAGATTGCATTTTTTTATTTAATCAGGTTGGCTATAAGACCTAGAAGACCTGGAAAAGTAACTGAATTTTGAAAAACTTCTGGGAAACCTCAAAGCCATGGAAATTTGATAAAATGTCTGGAATTTTGTTATTCGTATCTATTTCAAAGTCCTAATGATTATTTTAGTACTTTATAGCGAATTTTTAATTTGCGGATTTATACCGATTGTTTTTTTGCTTATAAAAAAAGTTATAATCCCAGATTTTTAAAGAAAATTTATAAGAATAGTAGCGAAAATTGTTTAGAATTCAATCGCTATTGAAAAGACCTTTACATTTTGCATTGATTAATGATTGTTCAAGAAATTGTTGGTAAATTAGTCTGCGATCGGTAGAGTGTGTTGAACTTAAATGGAATTCAGTGGGTTTTTACATTCTCATCTTAATGAGAGGGTATTAGCTTCATGTAAAATTTGACTTTGTCAGTTTTCATCAAATCTCTACGTTTTGAGACCTCCTGAGTGAGAAAATACGATTTTTACGAAGGTGCCTGTCTTTGTATGTCTGTATCCTCTAAGCACGACAATTTTCGAAAGACTAATCAGATTGGATTGTGCTTTGGCACACGTTTTAAAGGCATTAAAAGAACGGACGAGTTCGTTAGCCATCTATTTTGAATGAAAATTCAAAAAATTAGAGGATTTTCAAAGTTTTTAAGAACATTTTTTTTAATATAAAAATTCTATGTACTGCAATTCGTAGTACTCGGAAACTCGAACAATTTTTCGTTACCACTTTTTTTCGACAAAAAGAAAATGG
>JAUELO010000349.1:526834-536946 GCA_032357855.1 Amphibolips quercusostensackenii
CGCACAATAAAAGTAACAACCCCAAATTTTCTAAAAACACGGGAAATAGGGTAATTTGTCACGAAAATAGGAGAGTAATAGGAGAATAAATTATGTAAATAATATTAATGTTAATATATTGAATTCAATATGAAACACTCTACATTCTTAAGATTTAAAGTTGAAATATGTTGAATTTTCAAGCAAATATGTAGTTTAATTTTCAACCAGAAAAGATTTTCTACCAAAAGACATGAATTTTAAACCGAAAAAGACGAGTTTTTAACAAAAAATTAATTTTCAACTAAACAGCTGCATTATCAACCAGACAGTTGAACTTTTAACCAAATAGTTAAATTTTCAAGTCAAAAAAACGAATTTTTAACAAAGCATTTAAATTTTCGACCAAAAAAGATGACTTTATCAAAATAGTTAAATTTTTAACCTATAAAGCTGCATTTACAATCAAATAGTCGAATTCTCAAACAAAAAAGGTTAAAATTCAACCATAAACGGTTGAAATTTTAATACAAAAAGAAGAATTTTTGAGAAGGCAGTTAAATTTTAACCAAAAAAGTCAATTTTCAGACAAGGAAAATCGCTTTTTTACTATGAAAGATTTACCAAAAGACGAATTTTAAATTAGTTGAATTAAATGAAAAAAAACTAATTTTTAACAAAATAGTAGAATCCTCACCCAAATAGATGAATTTTCAATCAAGAAAGATGATTTTTAAATAAAATAGTCGAATTCTCGACTAATAAAGACATTTTTAAAGCAAAATGGTGTTACATTCACAGCCGAATTTTCAACAAAATAGTTGAATCCTTAACCAAAAAGACAAATTTTTAGTCAAATACATGATTTTTCTACCAAATAGTTGAGTTTGCAACTTATAAAGTAGAAATTTCCAACAAAAAATGGAATAGTTACATTTTCAGATAAAAAATTGATTTTCAATAAAAAAATTAGTTTTCAATAAAAAAAAATTTTTTTTAACCAAATAGTTAAATTTTCAGCCAAAAAGATTAATTATTACCAAGTAGATTAACTTTCTACAAAAAAGACGAATTTTCGACAAAATACATCAGTTTTCTACAAAAAAGTTCAATTTTCTACCTGAAAATATGAGTTTTCAACTTGAATGATGCATCTCCAAAAAAAAAAAATCTTTTCAAAAGTAGTTAAACTTTAAACCAAGTAGTTGATTTTTCAACAAAAAATGAATTGTTAATGAAGAATATAATAGACTATATTTTAACCAAAAAAGATTTTAATTTTAAATAAAAAACAGTTGAATTAAAACTAAAAAATATTCATTTTGAACAAAATAATGCATTTTTTACCAAAGAATTGAATTTTCAACTAGAAAAGATCAATTTTCAATTTAAACAAAAAAAAAACATTTTCAACGAAATGGATGAATCTTAAATAAAATGAATTTGTAACAAAATAGTTGATTTTTCAGCGAAATAATGAAATTTTCAATCAAACAGTAGAATTTTTAACCAAACGAGATAAATTTAGAAAAATAAATATAATAGTACACTTTTCAACCAAAAAATAGTTGGATTTTCTTTTTGGGTTTTAGTAATTCAGTTCACATTGAAGCGAAAAAGGAAAAGTTTCTTAAAAACAGGAGGGAAAAGGAAGGAATGAGGGGAATAGGGGAAATAGTGTGAAGTCTTAAATATGAAAGTGATTTTTAAACCTATTAAGTTATTATTGAATTGTACCGTAGTAGGGCAATTCATCTTTCGCACAATTCGCAAAAGTAATCAATCCACTTTTTTCCAGTTCACGACCTTCGAGCAGATCTTCTTACAACGGCAGGGACAGGGATTACTACATGCGATCAAGGGATCCTTATTACGCTTACAATGGTGATTATTATACAATTTTGATTTACTTAGATTAATATTTTCATTTTGAATTATTTAATTTACTTGTGTTTGTACAATCGCATTGGTAGCGACAGTCAAAGGCGATGTTTCAGGTTACGGTGGTTATGATTATGGAGCAAACTACAACAGTAATTACTATGCCTATTTGGAAAACTTGCGTCGAACGAATCCTGCTGCTTATAGTGAATGGTATCACAAATATTACGCAAATCAACATCAACAGCAACATGCAGCAAGAAGTAGTGCTAATTATCCCGAAGATAGAGCCAGCGTTCATTCGGGACGCAGCTCATGTGATGATAGGTCAGTTCATGCTCTTTGATTATCCTAACTTAAATTAACATTTTGAGAAAAAAAATAGATTTTAAGATTTGAACTAATTGCAGAAATTTAATTTCCGCTCATTAGTCACATTTATCTCGATTGCATGTCAGATTGTACGCAAACTCAAGCGTTTACTTTCTCTCGCCGAATAAGGCACTCTACGTCCCGTGTTTTGGATTTTCCGGATGGACCAAGAGTCCTCTTAGAAGGCGTCTCTTTCGCAATTCGAATAGGTGAAGCCGAAAGGTCTAATTTTCATTTTGCGATTCTAATTTGAGGATCGCTAAGTAGAAATGCTAGGAATTTCATATTTAACCGAGGGGTTGACCACTCCATTTTTGAATGTACGCCAGATTAAAAAAATTTAACAAATATTTCTAAGATTTCGCAAAGATTTAAAGAAATTTAAACGATTTTATAATGACTTCAACGATTTCACAAAGATTAAAAAGATTTCGCAAAGATTATAAAAGAGTTAAAATATTTTACCATGATTTCACAAAGATTTTACAAATGTTTCAAAAGATGGAAAAGATTTTACAATTACTCAAAGGATTTCACAAAGATTTCCAAGATTTCGCAGTGATTTCCAAAGATTTCAAAGATTCTACAATGACTTCAATGATTTCATAAAGATTTCGGAGATTTCAAAGATTTTACCATGATTTCAAGGATTTTACAATAATTTCTAAATATGTCAAAGATTTTACAATTAATTCAGTGATTTCAAAGGATTTTAAAGATTTCACAAATATTACAAAAGATTTATAATATTCTACTTGAATGATTTTACAAGGATTTCACAAAGATTTTAATTTTTTCAGAGATTTCAAAAATTTTACCATGCTTTCATAAAGATTTCACAAATATTCAAAAGATTTCAAGAATTTTACAATGATTACAATGATTGCAATGATTTCACGAAGATTTCATAGATTTCCTGAAGATTTTGAAGATTTCACAAAGATTTTAAAATATTTCAAGAATTGTACAATGACTTCAATAATTTCACAAAGATTCAAGAGCTTTCAGTGATTTTACCATGACTTTATAACGATTTTATAAAGAAATTACAAAGATTTCACAAATATTTCAAAAGTTTTAAAAGATAAAACACATATTTTAAAAGATTTAAAAGGTTTCCAAATGTTTCAAAGCTTTTACAGTGACTAAAATGATGTCACACAAATATCAAAGATTTCGCAAGTATTTCAAAATCTTTTGAAGACTTCACAAATATTTCAAAGATTTTACAATGACTTTATTGATTTCACAATGACTTCACACCGATTTCAAAAATATTTCAAAGATTTCACGAACGTTCATTCAAATACCAAATTTCAAGAGTAATCAGCCCCTCGTAATTAACTTAGTTTCTTTTAATAAGCAAAGTCAAGCTTTTTTTGATCTATTTGAATAAAAAATCCAAAAGTTCGAATTTTAATATAATATTTGATAAATGCTTAATTGAGTAATTAATTGTACTTTGCTCCAAGACGTAAGTATGCTCATTGCGATAGAATGATCAAATCGGATGTGGTTTTATTTCATTGATTTTTTCAGGACTACAAGTGAAAAACGCAATTTGAATGAAAGCTCTGTTTTTGAAGATCAGACCATCGCTTCTTCTAGATTAACGCCGAGTAAATTTTCTACAGCCCATGCAAAAGGTGCATTTCTTTAGGAAAAATTATTCACTCTTAGAATAATATATTCTCATGGGAATAAAAGTGTAATTCAAAAACTGTTTTTCTTCGCCAGGGTCCTTTTCGATTGGATCTTTACTCCATATTCTCCCAGCTTATCCAGCTGATGGTGAAAGAGCAAAAGTGGACATTCTTCGAGTAGATAATCTTTTACAAAACGATCCTGTCGCCCGTGAACTGCGGACTTACCCTGGACCTTTGATTAAGCAAGTGTAATTAGATTTATAAATTTAAGCACGTTATTTTTACAAATTGCTAATCATAATTTTTACTAATATTTACTACTTTGATGGGAAAGGTTGGCGAAAGTTTCTTGAATTATAATTCCTAATTCTCGTTTATTAATTTTTTAAGTCGCATAATAGCTTTTTTGTCTTCATATTAAGTAGACGGAGGGTGTCTACTAACCGGGAAAACTGGGAAATAGCCAGGAATTAACATAAAGCCAGGAGACCCCGGGAAGACAAATCCGAGCCGGGAATCGCATTTAAAATTTTGTAAAATGTGATATTTTTTATGAATCGTGATAACGAGACAAGTAAATTTCAATGTTTATCCTGTTCTTAAAAAGTTGTAATAATGAGATGTCGCATGCGTTGTTGTCGAAAATCTGATTATTTTCAGTTTGTTTATCTATTGATAAAGATTACCAATTTTCTGCACCAGCAATTTTGTAAATCAAAAATTCCAAGTAAGTCATTTTATTTCAGGATAAAATTTATTTCTGAATGTTTCTGAACATTATTGAGAAAAGAGACAATTTTAATTGTAAATGATTTTTTAATAATGTGAAATAATTCTGTTCTTAATATCTTGCTACCACATTATAATTTGTAAACTTTTTCACATTTTTAAGAAGACGAGAAAAATGAAATTATGGATAAAAACTTCGAATATTTTTATTTATTTTTATTTTTAAAAATTAATTTTAAATTTCAAGATTTAAAAATATATTTAAAAACAATCTGGAAGACTAAGACATTTTTTTAATTTTCTAAGATTTTAAAATATTTTTGGAAAACTAAATTATTTCAAAAGATATTTAGATGTTTTGAAAAGATTCGAATAAAATTTAAATCTTTAGAAGATTTCAAAATATTTCAAACAAAATATAGATTTTTAATTTAAAAAAAGCTTTTTAAGAATTTCGAAAGGTTTGAAAAATAATAATTTTAAACAAAAAATTTGAAATTTTTTTTTTTATTCTTAAGATTCCTGTGAAAATTTTTAATGATTTTTCATTTAAAAAAAAAATGAATTTTAGGGAAAAATTGAAAAAGGTTTCAAAAAAATGTAAATGATTTCTTAAAATTTCTAAAGTGAATGTAGAAGATTCTAAAACAAATATTTTCAATTTTTCAAGATTACAAAATCTTAGAAAAAAATCGAGTAAGTTCAAGAGATCTTTAGAAGTTTTAAAAAGATTAAAAAATAATTGCAAACTTGAAAAGATTTAAAAACATGAAAAAGTAGATATTTGAGTATTTCGAACAACAATTTTAGAAGCTTCTTAACCTTCCAGCGATCGCGCCTCTTGAATTCACAGCAGTGTTCGCAAGGCGTCAGTTTGCCCGCCCTTGGTTTTCGGAGTTTTTTGTTTTGTTTTTACGAGTTTTTTCTTTTATGTATCCAAAAGAAGTAAGTGCAGAAACATCTCGCATACAATTTAACATATAAATATATTTGAAAACTGCATTCTATAAAAAAAATAAAAATTTTTTTTTAACTGTCATCTGACGTTTTATTATCTAGATAGAGCATACCTGCAGGGAGAACCGTCCAGTGACCCTATTTTTCAAATGTCGAGCATTTTTCTAAAAAGGCGGCCAATTTGTCGCCCACGCGAGCGCTCGAAGGTTAAGAATTTTGAAAGGTTTCAAGAGAATACAAATTTTTTAAAAAGATTTCTGCGAAAATTTAAAATGTTTGTTTATTTTAAAAAATTAATTGTAAGATAATATTTAAACACGTTTAAAATCATATCAAAAGATTTCCAGATATGTCAAAAAATAATCCGGAAAATTTTATGGACATTTTTTTTATTGTGCAGAATTTAAAAAAAAATTTAGGAAAAATGTAAATAATTTTAAAAGCTACACGGAGAACAATCGCGAGAGACTAATTCACGAAACTGCTCCTTGATCTTAGAACTAGCTTTTGCCGTGATACAAAAGTACGAATTTGTGAATTCATATCTCGGACGTGTCACTTGGCTCGAGAACTAAGATCAAGGAACCCTTGATTTTAAAGCGTCGGGCTCGAAGCTTCAGTCATTAGGCCACGCCCCACGACCTTCACAGGTCTCAAATCCTATGCTCTTAGTTCATAGAGTCCGAGATTTTTAAGCACGGATGCCAACATGATTTTATTTCAAGGAGTTACAAAATTCGTATTTTGAACTCTGTGACCTTATTTCACGTAAAAATTGTTGCTCTAAAATGACGCGCTTCCGTGAACTCAGATCTTGCGATTTCTCTCCGTGTATGCAACGTTCTCAAATCATATTACATTTTCTGTGAAATCCATAACAAAATAAAGATTTTTTAGTTGACATCAGGGTAAGTAATATTTATTTTTGGTCTGCAATTAATAAAAAAAAAATTAAAATTATATTTTCCATTTTTTGTCTCAGACTGACACATCGGACTCTTCAGTAAGACAGTGTGAAGCAGTCCTGCCTTAGACATTTTAGAATTTGATTGACCTGACTTCCATTATTATGTATATTTCCCAAAAAGAATTTTTTGTTCGCATGTAAATTTGTTAAATTTTGCAGTTGATATTACAAGACAATTCAGTCACGGATAGGGGTGGAATGAATGTAGGTCAGTTATAAAATGTCTTGTCTAAGGCAGAACTGATTCACATTGTCTTACTGTAGAGTCTGATGAGTCATTCCGGGACTTGTGTCAATCAAAAAAGATATCTCAAAAAACCAGCAAAGATGTCGACTATCTTATATTATGATATTATAAAACTTGTACTGTCTAGCCGAATCAGAGAAAAAACGATCGGCTTGAAACTAAATAGAAAAATACAATTTTTTGTAATTTTGAAATTTAATTGCGTTGGGTAAACTAAAGGATTTTTAAAATATTTTTAGAAAGTTATTATAGCACCCACTATAACCTTTCAGTGCCCCCACCCCCTCCACCCTTCCCACCCGGATAAAGAAAGACCACCATTTCATTTTTTCGATATGCACTATTGCCTAAGCTTTATTATTATGTACATATTTCCAAATCCTATAATAAATTTTGTAAATAAGTTTCGCTTCTATAACTCCTATTTATTACCTAATTAGCTAGGGCGCCAGAATATCTCAGTCCCAATGGATTAGTCTCGGGATTAGTAGAGAAGGGTAAGGGATCCCCAAACCTAAAGGGACGACTGACAAATCCCAAAAAATAAACTTGGGGATCCAGGAAAATTTTCGCAAAAGAAAATATTCCGAATAAAAAATTCCAGGAATTAGAAAATATTCCGAATAAAAAATTCCAGGAATTAGAAAATTGACAATTTGAAATTGCCGAATGGGGAAATTCCTAAATAATAAAATTTCCTACAGCTTATGATATTACCGAATTTTAAAACTCGATAATGGAAAATTTGCGAAATATAATTGCCGACATTGCAAAATGTCTGACACTGTAATGCTGACACATATAACTTCCCGAATTATCTTAATCTAAAGAATACCAAAATTGTTAAATAATTGAATAAAAAATAACAAAACATACTTTTTATAATAAAAATATTTTTTGTTTTACTTGAATTGTTAATTATTTATGATTTTATTATTAATTTACTATTAAAACAAATTTTCAATTGTTTAGACTCGGCAATTTTATAACTCGGAAATTTTGTTGTGTCGACAATTTTATAGTGTCTGATACTCTATAATGTCGGCAATTTTATTTAGGTAATTATCTTTTATCAAGATTTTTTGAACTCGGTAATATAGTGTCGTGAGTTTTCCAATTCTTGAATTTTCTATTAGGAGTATTTTCTTTTTCCTGAATCTTCAATCGTCCGCCCCAAGCGTATTAGGTTTTGGGTCACTAGGGGAATTCCGGCAAACAAATAAATTGATCATGAGATCTAGATCTTGAGACAGGTACAAAGTTGTCACCTTCATTACAGTAGCTGCCAGACACCGGAAAAGGCAGATGTACAGAGTGAAATTGTTGGTCAGTGCCACGCCCTTTAGCCCCGCATAGTGGGCAAAACATGAAAATGTGTCCTAAAACAGCCCAGCTCTAGAGACTACTATTACCGAAATATAACAATTTTAAGCTTGTACTCTACTGAACGAAAAAAGACATGAAGACCAAGTTTGAAAGCAGAAAAACACACCTTTTTAGCAATAGATTGTTAATTTGAAAATAAGAAAAATAATGAAGCTACAATCAAAAATATTTTAAAGCTTCTCATTTATTCCCGATTTTTTTCTACAATATATAATATATTGGAAAAAAGTTCAATTTCGCTAGTAATGAACTTTTATAAATTAGACTTGTTAGTTGAAATTTGACTGAGGTATTCCACACAATTTGTACAGTATGGCTGTAGGTCAGGAAAAACCTGAAAATCAGGAAAACTTCAGGGGATTTTATTGGCCTGGAAAAGTCAGCGATTTAAAAAAAAAACTTGCGAAAGTCAGGAAATTTATATAAGAGGCACTTTAAATAACTGTCTAGCAGAATAAATTAGAAAAATTTATATTTCAATTTTAAATTGTTTTATTCCATATATAAACGATTCTATTTAAAAAATGTTACAAGATTAAGAATCTGGTCAGAGTAAAGTTAGGGAATTTTGAAAATGAAAAATAGGGCTACCCTGATATAATGTTTTTTATCAGTAATTTATTTACCTTTTATTTTTATTCATTTTCATCAGTTGTTTCTTTCTGCCGATTATACTTTTAGTTAAGAATGTTATTATTTGGTTGCAAATTCAACAATTTTATTAAAAAGGCATCCTGAAAATTGATTTTTTAAATTGAGAATTCAACTACTTGTGAAAAAGTTAAACCACTTAGTTCAAAATCAATTTTTTTTTGTTTCAGGGTACAACTGTTTGGTTAATGATTCAACTTATTTATTAAAAATTAGTTTTTCTAAATTTGAAGTAAATTTTTTACCTGAAAATGTTATTTTTTTATTTCTTGTTAAAACTTGATCTGTTTTAGTAAGAGAGTTTTGTTAGAGAATAACTCTTTTGGTGGTAAATAAATAGTTTTGCTTTGAAGATGAAACTGTTTTACAAAAAAAAATCGTCTTGTGACTCAAAAGTTCAGCAATTTAAATGAAACTTTTCTCTTTCTTGACTGAAAAATCTTTATGTGTTGAAAATTCGTTTTGTGGTTGAAAGTTGACCTACTTTGTTAAAAATTTGATTTGTTGGCTGCAGATTTATCAATTTAGTTGATAATTCATCTCTTGTTCAAAATTTAACTATTTTGTTGAAGTATTTTTTTTGACTGAAAATTTATCTTTTCTAGTTGTAAATATACCCATTTATTTGAAAATTTGTGTAGAAAATTAATCTGCTTGGGTAAAAAATCGTCGCTTTGGTTAAAGATTCATCTTTGTGCTTCAAAAATGTAAACATTTTTTGAAAGTTTAAATATTTTGTTGACATTTATTTTTAACATTAATATTTTTTGTTTCAAAATTAATTTTGTTCGGTAGGAAATTTAAGCATTTGATTAAAAATTCAAACATTTTGTTGAAAATTTAATTATTTTGTAAACAACTTATCCTTTCTTATTAAGAATTAAACTGCCTTCTAAAAAATTCACTTCGTTGAAAATTCAACTCTTTTTAATTAGTCTTTTTTATTTAAAATTCTATAATTTGTTTGTACATTCATCTTTATAGCTTGAAGATTCATCAATTTGGTTTGAAATTCAACTATTTTATTGAAAATTTAATTACTTAATTAAAAATTAAACTCAAATTAGCTAATAACTAAAGTCAAATTTCAACTAAATCATATCAAATAAAGATCATTACACACGAAATTGAACTCACTTCGATTATATCAGCAGCAAAAAATTATTGGATGAAAAAAATGTTATTTAATTGTCATTAAAGTTGGAAGAATATAAAACTTAATATTTTCTATTTTAGCTTTGTGATTTTTCATCGTGGTAAAATGAAAAATGATCAAAAAATGACTTCAACCATGAAA
>JAUELO010000349.1:578008-590086 GCA_032357855.1 Amphibolips quercusostensackenii
TTCAAAGGACAGATCATAATTGGTCAGAGCAGTGTCGAACCAAATATGTTTTTGGTTCCAATGCTCAAAATTTGCCAGGACCATCAACGCAAAATGTTGATAATGAAAGTATCATGGATTCGCAAAAAAGGCCAAAAAATAATAAACCTAAAGGGTCTAATTACATTTTTACAAAAACTGGAACTGCCAGAGACCCTCCTTGTTCTTCCAAAGAATAAGAAACCAGTATTATTTGATGTACGGATTTTTTGTTTACCAATAAAATCGGTGATTTTTATGTTGACGGGCATTTAAATTTCTTTGAATGAGTTATTTAAAACTGTTATGACAGAATAGGAGTATTCAATTTTCATTTTGATAGCTTTTTATTTTGAAGGCTCTTTCCATAAACATTTTTTAGTTTCAGTTTTCATAGTTTAAGTTTATTGCTTTTTATTTGCTCGACTGTGAAAGAATAAGTTGAACACTTTCAAATTCAAAGCTTTTGACTTTTTTCGAGTTTCGTGCTTCGAAATTTCGCCAGAAAATCCGGTCCCAACCAACCTTACTTTTAATTAAATACGAGATGAAATATCACTAACAGGATGTGATCACATAAATCGAAGGTGAGGCAAAAACATTCAAAATTTTTACGGGAAAGTCCGTTTGTTAACTTTTTTCTTATTCATATGTGATTCGTATATTTATTTTATTAATTCTGATCATTACTAGTATCGTTATATGTGCGCTACAGAATTGCTATGATTTTAATTTGTAAATGCACAATTCTAGGCTTTAAAAATTGAAATTGCTTAAATTTGGATGACATTATCCTCTAAATTTTCAATTTGTAACATTTTAAAATTAAAAATAATTGAATTTTGAAAGACTTTTTATAGAGCGTGAATTTGAAATGTGAGTTTGTTAATTTATTATTGCTGAAGTTCAAAATTTTTAAATTTAGAAACATTTTTAGTGCTTCTTGGAATTTTTCAATTTTGCAGTCTTTCATAATTTGAATTTGAATGCTTTCAATTTTAAATTGTATAATAAGAGGAAAAGCCTCAAATTTATTATTGTAGAATCCTATGAACTTCAAATTGGAAATTTTTCCATTTGTAACGATTTTAGTCTAGAAATGCTCAACTTTTAAATTACGGAAATTATTGATTTTAATTTTAAATACTTAGCACTAAAATCATAGCGAAAAATGTAAATTGTTCAATTTTGGTGTTTTCTAAAAATACTGTACACAATATTACAAGAGTACAATTTTTAAAAATTAATTTTGATTTATTTTTTATTTAACTTTTAAATATTTAATATTGAGTTTTGAAGTCTTAATACTGAAATTATTAAAGTTCGTAGACTGAAAATAAAAATTTCAAAATTTTTGTGGGCTTAAAAATATGAAAAATATTTATTATTTCTAGATTGTCTAATCTTGAAGGCTTTTAGTTAAAAATTTAAAATTTTCTTCCAAAATGTTCTTATCCCAAACGTTTTAAGCAGAAACAAAAGACATTGGATACTTATGGGCCTGAGTAAGGAGCATTGAACATTGAACATTATGACATTATGAGGCTATTCATTTAGGGTGATTGCTATAGCGATTGATCAGCAACCTGGGTCGAAGCAGCGTTGCGGAAGGAACGTGTTGTTTAAATCAACAACACGGGAATTCTAGATCAATTAATAAAAATTTTCCCCACCCCGCATTACTACCTTCTTCACCGAGTGAGTCACGCTTACCCTAAAAGGGATATGGCTTAATTGGTATAATAATAAATAAACCCCCATACGTTAAAAATTGGGTTTCACGAGTTTTTGGCGCTAATTATTTTTTTTCGGTTTAGTTTAGAAAAAAATTGTTTTTAAAACATAAAGTATTACTTAATATTCATGAAGAGATATTTAAAAAAATTGTTTAAAAAATTTATTTATTGTTAATAACAACTTAGAATAGAAGTAGCAAGTCGTGGTTTTGTCTAATATTTTCAACTTTTTAGTCAGAGCGAGAAAATACTTAATTTAAGTTAACAAACCTAATTGTTTGAAGAATTTATTATTTACATGTAAGAATACTCTTATTAATATTTTCTTTGAAAAGTGCGAGAATTTTTTGTTCTTTTTAAACTTAAAGTGAGGAAATAATTAATCAAGACTAACAAAAATAATTGTTCAAATAATTCAGTATTTTTATGACTATCTTCTCTTAAAGCAATGCTAAAAAGTTGCGAGTTTTTCTGGGATTAAATTATCAACTTTTTTTTGGCTCTTCAGTTATAAACAAATAATAAATAAACATCAAGAGTGGGCAGATTTTTTAATTTTAAACGCTTTTAAATTAAAATTATTGTTCCATTTAGAATGTTTTACTTCACAATTCACTTTTGAATACTTTACATTTAAGCTTTTTGATTTTTAAGGGCTTAAATCTTACGATTAGATTTAGTTTTTTTGTGACAAAATAATTTGCCAGAACATCTTCAAATTTGCCATTTTTATCCGAGATCTTCATTTTTAGTTTTCATGTTAACATCATTAAATTTTATTTATCCGAAATGAGATTTGTCTAGTAAAACTTGATTATTCTGGGGATTAAATTTTCTTCTGATGGCCAATTTAATTCAATTTCTTAATATTTCATTACTTAATGAAATATTAGGTCGGTAATATTAAGGGGTGCGTTGACCTGGTTTGCGTTGAAGTTGACTTTGACGTCGCGACACCGGACAGTCGCCGTGCATTTATCGCTGAATCAAATTAATAAAGGAAATAACCTGCGCACGTGATATTTTCTACAACGACAATCGTACGTGCTTTATTGTAAAAATGCCCCGGAAAGTATGCTTCATAAGTTTATTTGCTTTTACAGAGCAATCTCATTCTCAGAATTGCTTTCCTTTCTTGTCTTCAACCTTTTTTCATAATGATGTCGAAAAGGGGGTTGGAATTTTTCAGATCTCTCGGCAGCATTCCAACAAGAACACTATTAGAAACCACCATTGAAAATACAGAATCGAAAGGACAGTGAACTCTGTTCTTGACTTACTTTTCCTTCTATTTAATCTTTTTTATCAAACGTCGTAGCCTCATAGCATTTTGGAAGTTAAATCTCTCATTTATTTGAATTAAAAAAAGAGCTGCATACGGCTTGAAAATTTTCGAAGGATGGTATTTCGATTAGGGGTGAAATTTTTCTTATAAGTGGCACTAATCTCCATATAAAAGTTTGTTTTCCAATGTTCTATTTTTATGATCGATCAGAATGCAGTGCGTGATTTATGTACATAAAAAAGAAAATAATCATTAATGCCGTTGAGCAGCGGTTTGCTCGTACAAAATTTAATCGAGATGAATATTTTAATGTCAAATTGAATTATTTTTGTGTACTCTTTAAGCACCGTAGAAAACGTTTTCTCAGTACAGTTTTTTATTTAGTATGTTTCTCTTGTTCAATAATTCATCCCTTCTGACATAGAGTAATACTCGAGCGTTCCTGTACATGCGAAAGGCTGACACGCGAATATACGTCTCTTTATTATTTTTTCGTTCATTTGCCCTTTACTGCAGCTACACTAAGGACCTGACCTACCAATGGATATTGTCATTTGAAGGGATGGACGTGTTCTGTAAACAAAGAAGAAAATTTATCTGTGAGTTCTTCCAACATTATTTTGCTTTCATTTAGAAAATTATCAACAAAACTATTTTATTGTTTTTATTTATTTTTTACTTTTTGGCCCATTTTTGAAGGTTCTAATTATTGTTAGGAATTGTAAATGGAAAAAGAGCAGCTTGAGTCTTAGAAAAAAGTTTTTAAAATATAAGTTTAATTTGAAATTTTTACAAAAATACGGAAACAGAGCCTCATTACAATTCAAATTTAATTATGTTTTCGCACAACTTGTATTTTTCAGCGTGACCATCATGCACCTGGGGATCGTTACCAACCCCCCCTTGTTATTCATTCCCAACGTTTATTTTACTTTTTCATCCTTTTTGCTGTTCATGGCCTTGAGACAAGCAAGCCAAGTCAGAGAATGGTGAGATTTGAATTCTCACTTGGTTTATCAAACTTTTCTTATGATCGTCCCGCATCTTTAGTCAATTAACGATTTTTATAATAATTTATAATTTAATAATTTTTTCAAGTTTCCTTTCAGCCTGTGCGATTATGGAACTTGAACACAGAGTTTTTGCAATGAGAATTTTTCATTTGAACCAAATTCGTTTCTGGACTCAAAATCGAAAAAGAGATAAGTTTCGAGGTCCAGAATCAACACTTTTTGAAGCCATCTCTCCGATGTTCTACATACTCAGGATTATTGGTTTAGCACCTTATCGATTTTCCAAAGATCGTCTCGTATCTTCTAACGCCCACCTATTCTTCAGCTTCTCTGCGCTTTTCATAAATACTTATGTCACTGTAACAACATTTCGTCGCTTCTTAGATGATAATGATAAAAGACCAGTTTTGACAACAACCGAAAGATCAAAAGTAAGTTGTACAATATAAAAATTAGAAAACCTTGTTTAAAAATTGATTTATGTTTAGGTGATATTCAATTACATTACCATGATGATTGACTTATCAATAGCGATTTGGTCCAGAAATGAGTTTGTAAAAATTTGGAACATCATCCAAGACTTCGACTATGAAACTAACGGATTGGGGTTTCCTCAAAGGGATAATAAGACGAAATTTTGGCTCTGGGTGATTTTAATTATTAATATTCTAAATTGGTTGTGGATCAATCAAACAGGAATGTATGCTTTTTTAGAAAGCCTAGTCCAGAATTTGAGTTACATGTTTGTATATATTGGAACTTGTTATTCCGTTTTTAAATTCTCTGGAGTGGCAATAGTCATCGGTCAGAGATTTAAGCATCTGAATAGGATTGCTAGGAAATGCAGTCCTGACGAAAAAATCTGCACAGTGAAGTCGAAAGTTGATCCAAAGGTAATCAAAATTCTTTTTATTTAAATGCAAATACTGATATTCTTTTTTTTCAAGATGATCGAAAAACTTCGAGATGATCTTATGTTGGCCAGTGAAAAACTTAACGCGTTGTATTATTGGTCATTGCTGCTTTGGCTTTTTAACTTAAGTGTTCATGCTGTTAGTGGAATGTATTTTTTCATTGAATGGTTGATAAAAAATGTTGAAAGCACGGACCGGTCCCTTTATTATTGTTTAATTGGGTGGCTTTTTGTTCATCTCATGCAATTAGTGCTTTTGCACTCATCCTGTGATTTTGCTTCCACAGAGGTACATTAAAAATTGAAATTGATGGATTAAAAATGATGGATTTAAATAAAAATATTTTTACTTGAATGTTGGATTTATTTAATATAAACAAATGATATGATTCTTTTTAGGCGAACCGAATGGGTTATATTATGTTAAACTGGAGACGGTGGCAATTTCATCATGATCTTCAAAAAGTAAGTTCTGTATAAAAACTGTTATATTCATTTTCTTATTACTTTTATAAATTCATATAGACATATATTATTTAATCATAAATCGTAAATATAGATTTGAATATTTAATCATAGGAATATGAATCGACTGTTCATCTCATGAATCATAAATTGAACTTCTCAGCTGCTGGGTGTTGCTATGTGAATTTACCACTTCTTCGATCAGTAAACGAAAATTTTAGTTTTGTTTTATAAAATTTTCTTAAATTTGGTCTTTTCAAAACATATTTTTTCAGATTGCTGGGCTGCTCACGACCTACTTAGTCATTCTGCTCCAACTTCCTAATCAATAATTTTATAATAAACATTTTATTGAATGGAATAAGTTCGTTTTCTCGCAAATAAATAATTAATTGAATTAATAGATAGGACCAGACAAATTTCTAACCGTAAAAATAATCTTTCACAGTTTCACCTTATTATTCCATTTAAAGAGATTTTATAGGCAGCAATTAATTTGAATTGATTGTGTAGTGAGTTGCCATTGCTTTTATTTACTTTATCTCTTTTATTTTTTCATCGATCATTAAGTAGAGGATGGTTCATGAAGATTGAGTGAGTATGACGATTGTTTGATTGAGTGATTTTGCTTTTTTTGCTACATTTATTGCAAAAATTAAATCGAGAAGATTACTAGCGAAATATTCTTTCTATGTATTCTTCAAACGTCATAGAATATACTTTCTCAGCACAGTTTTTATTCAGTTTATTTTTCTTGATCAATAATAAATTCATCCCATCTGACAAAGAATAATAATGACGCGTTCCTGTAGATATGAAAGACATGCAAGTCTTTCATCATTTTTGCGATTATTTTGTTTACTGTAGCTACATTAAGTACCTTACCTAAGAATAAATATTTTCATTCGAGAACATGGTCGTGCTCTGAATAAGAAAAAGAAAATCTAGTGAGTTCTTAAATAACAAAATTTTCTCTGTCATTTATCCATTTCTTATTTATATTACTGTTTAAAATTATCCAAAGTGTATAAAAACCATTCCTAATTCCGGCGTATGTGTTCCAAACTTGAATGATGATAATTTTTTTTTCTTTAGCCTATGATTATGGAGTTTGAACGAAGAATTTTTCCCATGAGAGTTTTTAACTTTAATAGAATCGGGTTCTGGAATCAAAATGAAAATAAGGATAAATTTCATGGTCCAGATTCGTCATTTTTTCAAGCTATCTCTCCAATGTTTTACATTATCAGGATTTTTGGTCTGGCACCCTATCGATTTTCCAAGGATCGTTTAGTATCGTCTAATGCCCATTTAATCTTTAGTTTCTTTGCGATTTTTAGTAATACCTATATTATTGTCACCATTTTCATTCGAATCTTAAACGGAACTAATCAAAGACCTGTTTTAACTACTACTGAAAGGGGAAAAGTGAGTTACACAAATGTCTTAAGCAATTATTTATAGACAGAATTAATAATCATAAAGTAATACATATTTTTTATACCACATTTTTCATCCGTAGGTACTATTTAATTACTTCACCCTGATGATTGACATATTAATAACCATGTTGACAAGAAATCAGTTCGTTAAAGTTTGGAACATGATTCAAGATTTTGATCATCAAAGTAGCGAATTAGGTTTTCCTCAAACACACAAGAAGACCAAGTTTTGGGTCTGGATAGCAGTAATGCTTAATACTTTGACTTGGCTGTGGATAAATCAAACAGGAATGTATGCTTTTGAAGAAACCTTTGTTGTTAATTTTAGTTATATGTTTGTATACATCGGAACTTGTTATTCTGTCATCAAATTTTCTGGTATGGCAATATTTATCGGTCAGAGATTCAAACATCTAAATAAGATTGCTAGGAAATCTAGTCCTGATGAAACGAGTTCGATAGCGAAGTCAAGGATTGAAACGAAGGTAGTAGAAATGTCTTTTTCTTTAATTGAAATAAAAAATAAATACTCAATCATTCTCCTCTCTAGACAATAGAAAAACTTCGAGATGATCTCATGGTAGCCAGTGAAAAACTGAATTTGTTAAATTATTGGCCATTATTACTTTGGCTCTTTAATCTTAGCATTCATGCCGTTAGTGGCATATATTTCTTAATCCTGTGGCTCACCCACGATCTTGGAATCATAGACTTAGCCATTTATTTTTGTTTGGTTGGCTGGCTGGTTGTTCATGTGACACAACTAGTATTTTTGCACATATCTTGCGATTTTACTTCTACAGAGGTATCATTCAAATTCAAAATAATTTATGTATTCTCAACATATGAATGATTTTTAAAAAGTTTTTGCTTAATGATTATTGCCAAACAAAGCTGGATTTTTCAAAATTGGCAGAAAGTTTCAAATATTTCAAATTGTTGGCAGAAGAGAACTTGTAATTAAAACTTTCATTTTCATTTTTAGGCCAATTGCATGGACTACATTTTGTTAAACTGGCACCGCTGGCAATCTGATAATCAGGGAGTATGCTATCATAGAATAAAACTCAAATCTTAATAAATACCTTAATTTTTATAATATTTTTAAAGTTCAAAATTTAAATAAATATTTTTCACTGAAACACAGGAATTCGAAACGACCGTACATCTCATGAATTACAAACTGAATTTCTCAGCTGCTGGATGTTGTCATGTGAATTTACCACTTCTTCGATCTGTGAGTCTGAAGATTCTATTTTGGGTCAAGTGTACTCTCGGGGTTTCGAAAAAAATTTATAATTTCTCACTTCAATATGATACTTTCCACGTTTTTATCTTTTATTGCAAATTTTAAGGAAGTAGTTTAGTTTAGAAACTTTGCTTTTTAGTACGATTCATTTTTCTGGAAAAATAACAAGAAAAAAAACATGTACACATTTTCGGTTTACCGTCTTCTTCTTAAATTGTAAAGAAGAAAATTTGAATACATTTTTTCTACAGCAGATGAAAAACTTATGTTTATAGGGTATACTATCGCTTTTTATTTTTCCAGATTGATAACGAAAGTTTTTCTTGCAGATCACAGGATTACTGACGACATATTTGGTCATTCTGCTTCAACTTCCTAACTAAAAGTCTTAAAATACTAATTTTATTTTCTGAACATAGTTTTCGTGTTTAAATTTGATTAAAAGAAAGATAATTTTACGGAACCGTAGAAATTATAATAAAAAATTCAAGCTTTATTTTTGACAAACATGTTTTTGATAATAGACTCTTTTTAAATATGTATGTATTTTTGATTTAATAAACATATTCTGTCCAAGAATATAAATGCTCGAGGACAAAAATAAAAATAATAATCTTATTTTTTGCTGTGCTATTTGTTTCATCGATCAAACATGTGCGTGATTCATGGAGGTACAAAATAAAATAATTCTCGTTAGTCTTGATTGTCGTACATTTGTAGCAAATTGGATATTGAGATTCGAAGGCATGGATGATAGAAGCGCTCTGTAAAGGTACAAAAATCATTGATGAGTTATTTTAATATCTTTTAATGCAGAAAACTAACAAAAATATATTGATATTAGTTATTAATCTATTTTTCATTTTCTATTAAAGAATACCAAAGTTTAATTCCGAAAACAAATGATTTATGTGATGTTTATTTCCAGATTGAATTTTGCTTTTTTGTCAAAATCGTGCCAGATGTGAAATAGAATCAGTCAGAAAACAATTCTCCAAAGTTCAATGTTAAGTAAATATAATTTTTTCAGACTATAATGAAGACTGAATGCACAATTTTGTCAAAAAGAAATATTTATTCGAACCGAGTTGTGTTCTGGGGACAAAATCAAAATAAGGATAAATTTCGTGATCCAGATCCAAGCCTTCTAGAAGCCCTCTATCCAATGTTTTTCATCTTCAGGATTTTTGGTTTGGCACCCTATCGATTTTCAAAACATCATCTCGTGGCTTCTGGTTCCCATTTGTTCTTTAGTTTCTTCGCACTTTTTATGAATACATACGTTGGTGTAATAACTTTTTTACAAACCTTAGAAGACCATAGTAAAAAACCTCTGCTGACTGCTACTGAAAGAGGAAAAGTAAGTTTTATCTTGATATTTACTGTTTAGTATGAAATAAAAATAAATATAAATTCTCTTATCCTTAGTTTATATTCAATTACACTACCATGATGATTGAAGTATTAATAGATATGTCGACAAGAAATCAATTCCTGGAAATTTGGAATACTATTCAAGACTTCGATCACGAAACTAGCCAATTGGGCTTTCCTCTATCAAACAAGAAGACCAAATTTTGGGTCTGGGTCATTTTAATTGTCCATAGTTTATATTGGTTGTTGATCAACCAAACAGGGATGTATGCTTTTTCAGAAAGCTTTTTAAAAAATATTGGGTATATATTCCTATATATTGGAACTTGCATTTCCCTCTTTAAATTCTCTGGAATGGCAACAATTATAGGGCTGAGATTTAAACATTTAAATAAAATCGCTAGGAAATGGAGTCCTGATAAAAGCAGGCGGGTACCAGAGTCGACGTTTAACTCAAAGGTAGTAAAAATTATTTCTTGTTACATTCTGCGAATGTTTTGGGAAATATATTCAAAAGAAATTGTCCTCTTAAAAGAAAAAGCAAATTTACTTATATTGCATTTAATAATAATTTATTAATTTCTTCAATTTACAGACAGTAGAAAAACTTCAAGACGATCTGATGTTGGCCAGTGAAAAACTGAACTCTTTGTATTATTGGTCATTATTACTTTGGCTTCTTAATCTCTGCATTCATGCCGTTAGCGGCACATACTTCTTTGTCCAGCTCATGATCCATAATTTGGACAATATAGAGATATCTGTTTATATTTGTTTGATTGCCTGGATTATGTCTTATAACATTCAGCTCGTGATTTTGAACTCTGCTTGCCATTTCGCTTCCACGCAGGTACTTTAAAAGTTAAAATTTGGTTATAAAACTTTTTAAAACTAGCAGTAATTATGCAATTATTACAGAAGAGTTGCGTAAAATATATTTTAAGCATTTTTTCTGATTATAATTATAAATTTAATGTATTTAAATTTATCAAAACTAGAAAAAAATTTTGCTTTATTTTTAGGCGAACCGAATGGGCTATAATGTGTTAAACTTTCGTCGATGGCAATCTCAAGTAAACTGCTATTTATAAAATTATGATATTTAATTTCAAATTAATTTTATATATTGTAAATAAATATTTTGGTATTCAATTACAGGATTTTGAATCGACTGTACACCTTCTGAATTACAAATTAAACTTCTCAGCTGCTGGATGCTGCTATGTGAATTTACCACTTCTTCGATCGGTGAGTTTGAAATTTGTATTTTGATTTTCTTTCTGACAGTTTAAAATCTTACATTTTTCAAATGTACATGCAGTTTTGGTAACTAACTTTTTTCAGATTGCTGGCCTCTTGACGACCTTTTTGGTCATTCTGCTTCAAATCCCTAACTAAAAATTTTAAATACTAATTTTACTTGATGAATAAAGGTTTTCTATTAGCAGATGAATAATTTATCCTATATTTTGTCTAATTATTAGCGAGAATAAAAATGAAATGTTTCTGAAATGCATAAATATATATCAAAACAGTATATTAAAAATTGTTTTTCCCATAAAAATCAGTGCAAAATCCTATTGATTTTCAATGATAAAGTAATTGTTGACAATTCTTGCTTAACAAAGTGCGAATCTTTCTATGATTAATAATTCATCGAGTTTAACAAGTAGTAATAAGGTTTAACTCTGTTTTTCTCTCGGATGACACGCAAATGCGTTTTTTAATTTCTTTTATTTTACGACCACCGTCAGATGCATTTGACTTTCCAATGGAAAGTTGTACGACAACAAAGACAGGCTTTATAAAAAGCTACGCTGAATAACGCCAAATAAAAAAATTGTTTTTCCTAAATAGGTGAGTTATTGCTTTGTGCTTTCGATGTGATAAATATCAAGGAAAAATATTGCGCAGGATCAACCATTTTTCTTGTCGAATGCAAGTTGTTCGACTGAATTTCTCATATTAAAAATATTCATTCTTTTAATACAAACTCGTTTTTAATATGAAATTTTGGATATATTTTTGAAAAGCGCGTACCTCCGATTAATTTGAAATTCCGTATACTTATGTATTTTGATATGCCGATTACGAAAATGATAGTGAAAATACGCGCAAATTCCATTTTCATGGTAAAAACCATTTAAAAAACCCATAAAAGTCATAGGTTTTTGCTTTTATCATAGTAAATAATAAAAATTTACAAAAATGCCTAAAAAAAGAATTTGCAAAGGGAAAGGTATGTGACCTAAAATATTTCTATGACCAGTCACAGGGAGTGCTTTCCCCCACGAGAAGTTGAAAGGGGGTAATAATGTGACCGAAATAATTTCTGTGGCTATCTACAGGGCTGCCTTTCTGCCCCACACAAAAAGTTGAAAAGGGGAAGGTATGTGACCTAATTTATTTCTATGACCAGTCACAGGGGTGACTCCCCGCGCCCCAAGAGACGTTGGAAAAGGGGAAGGTATGTGACCTACATTATTTATGCGACCAGCCACAGGGTCGGCTTCCCTCCCCACGAGATAGTGGAAAGGGGCAGAAATGTGACCTACATTCTTTCTGTCACCAATAACAGGAGTG
>JAUELO010000349.1:607163-617997 GCA_032357855.1 Amphibolips quercusostensackenii
AAATGCTCATAAAATGAGCACAAATACATACACATACAGTACTTTGCAGCGGTATTCAGTCTTAAAATGGTCCGAGTTTCTGCAGGTTATATAATATTAATAATATACGAAACTTGTCTGAATGTTAATGTCTTATGTGTCTGTCTTTCATTTCAAATTTTTTTATATAATGAATGATGTACGCTAGGGTTGTCTAAGAACATGATTTTTTTATGTCTCACCTCCTGATCTTTTATTATTTTGTGGAAAAGATTTTCCTCATTTTTCAAGATATATTTTTAAATGTTTAGAGGTGGGAAACGGCCAGAGGTGGCGGAATGGTGAAGGCCCCCCCTTCACCTTTTCGGGGGGTGTATTAAAAGAAAACTTCAATTTTTATTTGTACATTTATTTGTTCCGAGGATCTCTGATCTGGGGTGTTGACTTTCAACACATAATAGAGCTCATGTGCTGAATGAACAACACAGACAACAGGTGTTCCGCCGTCCCTGCGAACGGCCCTTACTACAGTGTACCCGACGCCTAGCCTGACTACCTGAACCAATTTTCACTGAAAAGAACTTGCACATACCTGATCTATGTGATCTCTCGTGGACCATGAGAATAATGTTCTGCATTTTACACAAACTTTCTGGATAAAAGCAGGATAATGAATTTTCAAGTTATTTTGCAATAAAATAAAATAAAATCATGAAGCAAAACAAAATTTACAATAATTAAGACTCATCTATGTATTAAAAAAGTGAAAATAATTTTCAATTTAAATATTACGTATGCATTGAATATAGTTACAATTGTCAAGAATTATTATTCACTCGTCGATACAGTCATTCATATATGAGGATTCATTGATATATTTTTTTATTTTCAGATCTTTAGATTACTGTATACGTATTAGTTAATTTTTCTTGAACTTCATAATGATTAATTTAAATCTTATTAGGTTGTGTGCGATCGAATCTTGACTTTTGTCTTCATGTTGTTGGAAAATGCAATTACCCTAAAGCACGAATCAGTTTAATACTGCACCGTTTCCAGTTTATGATATTAAATTTTGATTGAACTTTATATCGGGAAAGTAATTGATATTTATCATTCTAATAATTTTTTGTGTTTAGTTAAATAAACCTGGCAAATTATTGTATATCCTTACTCACGGAAAAAATAGTGATATCTATTTTCCAAGCCATTGTACCGGAAAATTGCCACCTTTCTTCACACTATCGAGCATGAATACCAATCAACTTAATTTTCTTCTATTACTATTCAAACTAAATTGCTCTCGTTCATCTTCTTCAATATTTTAATCTGTGAAACTTCAATGAAGTTAACGCTTGTTATTTAAATGTAGTGTTCAAAAGAAGTCCAATTATTTTTTTATTGAAAATACCGATTTTAATTAAAATTCTTGAATTCTTAACAATAAAATCCCAGGAAAAGGGAATAGAAAATAAATAGACTGAGTATTATAGATTCTATAATATTTATTGAATAGAATTGATCAAATTAGGTACAAGCAAGTAAAGTTCTACCAAAAAGTATCTTAAACTATTTATACCTATATGTATGTTCTTAAAATTATTTAGTCATTGCTTTTTATATAATATTATACATTTCTCAATATATCGTACAAAAGTGGAAATTTCGAAACGTTTTAAACATTTAAAACGTTAAAACTTACTTTTTAAAACCGTACATTTTAATGAGAATAAGTAACAAAAAATATCTTGTCATCTTGCTCAAATTGCCAAATTGATTTTTCAGCTTACAGAGTTAATAAACAATCGAACCCTAAGCTAATATTTTAAGCTGATTTTAAATATCGATTCTAAAAAAAAATTGACTCTCCCAATTAAAAGTAAGAATCATTATATTTTTTTTTTTTAAGAAAAATAAAATTATAAGCTTCCTTTAGGAAATCAGTTTCAAAAATCAATCAGGCAATTTTTTATTACAGATTTTTTTTGTTCCTTTGTATCAATCACTTAAAACCTTTATAGTCAGTTTTCAGATCTCGATTTGCGAGATTTTGTTCAATATTTCTTAATGAAATAAACAAAACTCAGTTATGTTTTTACCATGCCGTTGGAATAATGTTGCCTACTTTGACTAAATCTGCGTTCTATATTTCATTAATAAATAAACGTGATTTTGTCAAGAAGTAGAAAGCTGTGAGAAAATATCGTTCGTAATTTACAGCAATAATTAGGTCATATATTATCTTGTATATCATAAAGTAAAACTACATATATATTCTAAAAAAAATCACAATTTATTTTAAGTCTAGTCTTCATTCAGAATTAAGCAGTTTTTGGTTTATTGACATTTTTATGAGTAAACTTGTGAAATTTCAGGCATGACGTATTAGTTTTTTCTGCTTGTTGATACTTTGTTCGAATATCTTTCAGCTATTTGCAGCTGAGTCTATTTCAAGCATGTTTTTCTCAGAAGTTGTTCTATTCAATTAACCCTTTTTATAAGAACACACAGTGCCAATTTACTAAAAAAAAAACTCGAAGAAAAAAAAAGTTTTACCCTTACTTTTTCTTTTATCTTGTCTTTTATTATCCCGTCTCTCTTCTTTAAGGAAAATAAAGAAGAAGAGAGGAAAGTGACTAGAGCGCTTTTACAAGTCTTATACAGAAGGAAAAACCAAACTTTTCCCTTGTCTAAATGCTTTTATACTAATTACTTAATCAAGATTGATTCGTCTCGGTTGAGTAGGTGGTGCAAAAAAGCAATATCTGCACGATCACCTAATCACGTCAAAAAAAAAAAGTATAATTTATATCTCAAGTCAAAAAAAGAACCTGTCTCGAGTTCACTGTCGAAAATCGCTAGAAACGATTTAACAAGTGAAATCACAGCTAAAATCACAGATAATTAAATTTCGGAATACTGGACACTTTTTGGAAAATTTACAAATTACCTCGCACAAAAAAAAACAGTTATAAATGGCCTAAGTCATTTTGGAAAATTTCTTCTAGTTGAATAAATTATGAAATAAATAAGGGTCAGCGAAATCCACCTAAAGGCCTTTTCCGTACATTTGTTCGGGGTCCTTTGACTATGGAAAAAATTCAGGTACGTGTGTCTGAAATTTATTTCCTTTTGTATTTATTTTTTAATATTTAAAAATCTTAAATATTTTAGCACGGACTTCTGTTATAAAATATTCTACTTGTCTTACATAAAATTGGTTGCTGAAGCAAATATTAATAATTTAAATTCAAGTGCAAAATTAAAAAAAAAAATGAAAATTGCGTAGTCGCTCAAAATAAGAAATAATGTTTCAAGAAAGTCGAAGTTTCCTTGAAATATAAAATATTAAACAATTTTATTTTTTGAAAATTTATAACACTCGAACTGATAAATTATTGCTTGAAACGAAATAATCTTGCTATTTGTACCGAATTTTCAGTACAAATAGTTTCCTTTCCGTTGCAAAAAAGAGACTCTCTTTGAAATTAGAATTAAATAGAAATATTTTTTTATTTTTCAAATAATTTTTGGTTCTCAATTAATATGATTGTACTTGTATAAGTATTACCATTTATCTCGCTATGCAGGTATATAGATTTACATAATTATACGAATAGTTGATATTAAAAAATCGAATGTTTATTTTCAAAGGTTTAATTTTTCTAAAGTAATGTATTTGAAAGGAACAAACAACTTATTTTTCTCTTTTTCCGTTTAAAAGATTTCTTATATCGCGCAATTTTAAAACGTTAAAAGCCCAAGGCGACCAAAAAATTAAAAAAATGAGATATTATCAAAACGAAATTTGTAAGTATATTTCCAGAAATAAATTATCCCATATTTTCTTAACTATCTAAAAAAAAGTGCTCAGGGCGCTTGAAAAAAATTATTTTCAATCATTATCGATCTCTAAAAAATTGTTTAAAAGAAAAAGAGAAAATTATCAACAGTTTTCTTTATAAATATTGGAATCTAATCTTTGAAAAAGAATAGTTGATTTTTGATCAATATTCAACAATATATGTAATCTAAAAATAATTGTGATATGAATAGAAACTCATATTTTAGCATTGACAAAATATTTAAATCAAATATTTTTTTTTTTTTTTACTAATAAAAGAACCATTTTAATCATCTTCTTTACTTTAGAACATAACACTTACTAATTTTTAAACAAATACAAACTCAAATAAAATTATTAGACACACGTACCAGAATTTTTACAGATCAACATGCAAATTTAATGTTTTTCCAAAAATGTCAAATATATAAATTTGTTTAAATATTGTAATTATATTATTTCTCGTGTAATAAATAAATAAATGGCACTTGTAATCACAGAAAATAATACTGCATCAATTAGAAACAGACAAAGGTACAGTGTATACCGAATTTTTTGTTTACACATCTACATGAACCAAAAAGTGCTCAAAACTGCGAAGTGTTTTAAACAAAGCGTGATGTCATGATTAATCTAAAAACTCATTAATTTTCATTATAGATTAACATAAAGCTGTAAATGTGACGATTCACACACAAAAATAATGGTTACACCATCGCATCATCTCTCGCCATAAATTAGGCAACTTTTTTATTGCCTTTTCCCCTTTTCTCTTTGTTTAAAGATTTTAGAAATTTCGTAATCTGGAGTTTCAAAATAAAAGAGTATGAAATCTAAAGATTTTTTAATATAGAGAATTCGAAATCTGTAATCTACTCGTAATTTCCTTCAATTTCTAACCCAAAATATCGCCCAAATAAAAAATATTTTTTACCTCTTTTCAATCTAGAAACTATATGACCGTAACAATCACGGAATTCGACCTCAGTTCATTATTGGATCTATAGGCTTCAGGACTAAGATATCTTCTGTTCCTGGATCTGATTGTGGCATACTGATTATTTTCATCACAAGGAGACGAGTAATATTCGTGTGGCGTCAGTGAAGAATCCCCAAAATCAGCATTTCTCCTTTTCAGTGAAAGAGCATCATCATAGACGCTAGATTTAGGTCTCATTTTAGGAACATCATAATGAGTTGTGTCTTCTAAACTCTTATCAAAAGTGAACCTAAGCATTTCTACAATCCCAGGTTCTGATTTTGATACAAATTTTCTGGGAACATCGTAACCACAATGGGAAGGATGAAAAGAAGAAAAATTATCCTTGGTATTCCGAAATTGAACTTTTTCAGCTTCAGCATCTGGTTGACTGACCTCATCCTTGCTGAGGGATATAAAAGGATGTTTGGGAATTGTGGATTTCGCAGGATGCTTCGGAAGCGGATTAAGAACAATTTTCTCTTTTGGGGTGACTTTTCTATCCAGGGATTTGATCATAATTCGAGAAGGTGCAGGATAAGATGGGCCAAGGTCAGCTTTGAGTTCGTCTCTTGGAACTTCATAGAGCAACAGTTTCTTGGAGGTTGTGCTAAGTGTGTCAGATTCGTCATCTTCTGCGTCATGTTGTACGTGGAAGGTTGACAAATTCGTGGACCTTAGGTTGAAGCTCGTCAGGTTGGTGGACCTTCTGTAGTTTTCGTAAATTACATCCTGCTGGGGAAGGTCTGGAGTCGATCTTGTCGAAGAGGCCAAAGAAGAAGAGGAAACTGATTTTTCATCATAACCTGAATCGGGCAGTTCTCGAGTTTCCTCGCTGACGTTGACTTGGGAAGCAAATACAACCTCCTTTTTCTTCTCGTTGAATCTTTTTCCTTTTAGAGTAGATAGGAGCTTCTTCAAAGACTTCTTGCGGGGTAGTTTCTTCCCTGGAAATGGAATCCAGTTGATGGAGGTCTCCTCAACTTTGATCGGCTTCTTGAGAAAAGCACCGATGATGAATGGTGTTCCGTTCTCACATTTTGGGGAGTCGTGATTGTCTTGTGACAAGTTGGGTTCTTGAGATTCGTTTTTAGAGTAATTCCATTTTTGATTGTTTATTTGTGGTGTTCCTAATCTTAGACCATATGTACTTAAACCTTCAGTACTTAATGTTTCGGTACTGCTTTGGGAAATTTCAACAGATGTGAAATTTAGGGATTGGCAAATATTGGAATAGGAATGTCGATGAAGTCCTGAACCTTTTAATTTTCCTCGAACTCTGTCTGACCAGGAATCGTTGTAGGATTTGTACTTTTCCTCAAAGGCAGCAACGATTTTTTTGACAAAGTTTCCGGTCCCCGGTTCGGAACCTGTCCTTGGTGACATGAAACCTGACTCAAATTCTTGAACGATATGTTCAAGGTTTGGTGTTTCGTTTAATGAGGCTGGTAGAGTTTTGGCTTTCCTGAACGATGCCATCCTAGATGGAGTGTTTTCAGGACTTTGAATATACACAGCCTGCGAAGGGCTGGNNNTGACGGGGGTCTTAGGACTTTCAACCTTGATTGGCTTCGTTGGTTGATCAAAGGAGCTTCCGAGTTTCTTCATCCAAGCTGGTCTCGAAAAGCTGCTTTTTCGAGACAACCCAGGTGTCCTGTTGGGACTTTCATATGTAGGCCTGCTCATGTTTCTCCGGGAACTTTTCTTTGTTTTTGATCGTTCGAAGTATTTCATTTCGCCAGATTTCTGAAATACAGGATCGTATGGTTATTATTGTTTAACTTGTAACCCTTATACGTTGTTGATTTCTTATTCAAATTTTATAGAAATACAAAAATTAGAAATTATTAGAACTTAAGGCAAACTTTAAAAAATAATCTTTTAGGTTAAAATTGTGTAATTAACAATAGTATTTTAGAATTTCATATTTTTGGTTTCTCTTTAGGTGAAATTTGCAATTCTTACTTAATGCTTTAGGGCTCATTGTATTCCTTGAAGGACTCTCTAGAAATTTTGTTGGTACACTTATATATATTTTTTTATTATTTAGGAATTATACAATTGTTAACCTTAGAAACAATATTGTTATCAAATAAAAAGTTTGTAATCAAAGTGCACTAATGAGATTTGTAGAGAATTTTTCAACGCATAAAATGAGTCCTGCAATATTAGGACTAAATAAAAATTGCAACCGTTACCTAACTTATAAATGGAAAGCAAAAATGAAACTCGAAATAACTATTGTTATTTATTTTTAACCTATCACTTCGAAGAAAGTATGCTAAATATGCAATTTTTAGAATATTTACAAAATTGTCATTGTTTTCAACATTTCATTTCTTCGTTCTTCACCTTTGAATCCTTGATGGAAAAATGTAGATTTCTTGAAAAGGGGAATAATAGCATTTTTGTTTTAAAAATTCGATTTTTAATTTTTTTAAAGCCCTTCCTGAGTAATGTTAGTTAAAATTCTATACATTGTCAAAATTATTTATGAAAAAGTAAAAATCAATGTAGTCATATTGAAATTATTTAACTTCATAAATAACAATGTTTTGATCGAAGTATCATATTTTTTAAATTTATATAAGTGTAATATAAGATTTGAAAAAATAAATATCAAAGAACAAAAAAAAATAATGGTAATGCCAATTTAAAAAATCTTTCTTATAATGTGTTTAATATTTAAAGGGTAGAACTAGGTAAGCAACAAAATCGGAATTTTTCAAGACAGCGAAAAAACATTTTGCAAAATCGAAATCACCATTTAAAGATAAGACAGAAGTCCACTTCTGAGATGACCAGTTGCTAATTTAAGCCAAAAGTTTTGATTAGAAACAGTCATTCATTTTCGGGGAAATAGATGTGACAGCTGAAAATTTCAAAGTGACACTAACCACAAACTGAAACGGGCTAGGTTGCAGGTTGCGATAAAAATATATAATCTCCAGTTTAAATAAAAAAAAAACTTATTCATGAAATATTGAGTTTCTGAATGAGGGATGAAATAGTCTTGATCTAAAAAGTGAACCAATTCTGAGTAAATCGTCGACAAATTTTAAAGTTAAAATTTAACAGGGTTTTAAATCTGTTTTCGGTAGCGATTGAAAACCGAATTTTTAATTTTTCACAAAAATAAAATCTTCATCCTGAAATATAAGAAAGCTAAATAAGAATAACAAATGTTTGATACAAACAAATAATTATTTTTTGAGATAATCAAAACTTAATGCGAGGGAATTGTACTACATATATCGTGAGTCGCTCTTGGTAAGCCAATGCTTTACATTGAAATAAACTGAAAAGCTTGTATTTTGCTTGGAAACACCGAAAGGTACCGAAAATTGTTTATATAAAATTTTATACACCTAGAAAACTACTAAGAAAAACATCTTGTTCTTTTGTGATATTTTGATTCATTCACGAGAAAAAATTAAGTTATATTAAAAAAAAAAAAATCCCAGTTTAAAAAATGGTTAAGCCTTTATAAGATTAGTGATAGGATGCCTTTCTCACATAATCAAAAACTATAAACAAAATACAAAAAAAAATAAAAAAGGTGGAGCTTTCCATAAAATCTTCTTTATTTTTTTCATCGAATTTTAAAACCATTAAAAAAAAGAATTTTTCAAGGAGAATCTCCCCTTTCTATTTTACCAATATTTAAAAAAAAGTTTCTGCTGATATAAAAAAGCATGCTATCAGTTTTGTGCGGGATCAGACATTTTTAAGACCGGGAAAATTATTTTAATATATTTTTAAATATATTTTCTTATACCTTTCGTTGTTTTCCAGAAAAATGTAAAAATTCGATTATTACACAATAATTTTTTTCAATTTGAAACAGTGGTTCACCAAGAATGAAACTCACGAGATATTTATTACATAATGCCAGATATTTATAAAAAAAATTTCAAGTGGAGCTTTTGAGAAAATCCTCTTCAAAAAATGGAAAATAATGGCCGCTATTTTGTTATTTTTCAATTTTTTGAACATTTTCTCAGAATCATTTGAAAGGGCAAGAATTCCCACCCCGGAGAAAGGGAATCTCACGCTTGTTTGGAAAATACTATAGTCTGAATAAGCTTTCTATCAATTTTGGAGAATTCGATTGTAATCTTTGAATGATTTTAACAAATCAAAAACAATTTTTTGATTCAATTGTGAAATACGTCTTTCTTTATTTAAAACATAGAATGATATAACAAAATACCAAATCATTCTGACACCATGACATACAGTGTAGAATAAATCAGTGTCCTACACTAATCTTGTAATTTTGTATGGTTTCATTTCTCACTTACATACATAAAAATAGAAATATGTAGAAGCGGGAGGAGAGGGGAGGACTTAACTTAATCTGAAATTTTTGATTAGTTTTATGTGATTTTTATAATTCCATAAAAGATTTTATTTTTATTTTAATACAGCATCATCAAGGGTTTTTGTATAATGATTTGATCCATTTTTAGAACTACATTTCTCAATAGGTTTAACATTCATAGACTTAAGTTTTCATATTACAATTAATAATGTGGAATCAATCAAACTTTCTTCAAGTTCTTTTATGGAATTTAGTCATGCCAAAAATACTTCGTACGACTTAGGTACCATTACAATAATCTTTTTGTCTATCGGTTTCCTAATGAAAAATATTTTTGTACCTACACAAATGATTTTGTTTTTAATAATTTTTTGTATTTACCATATAATATGTCAATAGTAGTATGATTATAATATTGTAATATAACGCTTTTTCCTTAAAACGTTCAGAATTTGAATGAAACAATTGTATGATGCATTTGTATTTAAATAGATCAAAAAATTGTTCCAGTAAGTACGGTAATTCTTAAATAATTCTTCATAATTTGTAGAAAGAGATTCAAATTATTCAAATTAGATAAAGCAGTGCCTTTTCATGTGAAAACCAATACAATAATTTAAAATTTTGCCTATAGTACTATAATGTATACAGTTTAGTTTACATTTTTCTCAACTCACCTCTTCTTCGTCAGTTTTTCTGAGCATTCGTTGAAGAAACTGGTTCATTCTGCCCGAATTACTGATGGCTGCCGACTAATATTAAACCTCGCGGATCACCATCGTGCTCTGGAAAATTATTTTTAAAACACTTTCATCGCACGTCCAAGTGTTTGCCGCCAACACTCAATCGTCCTTTCCACAAAAAAACTCATACACTTTTCTTCTGTCTTTTACTGAATGAAACACCTGTTTCAGTTGTGGATCTCGAAAGCGAGCTATTGTCTATAATAAATTATAAATTGTGCTTTGAGAGTAAAATTTTGTGGAAAATTTTTGCACTACCGCACTGCACTGTCGAAGCGTCACCGTGGGAATCAGAAACTGAAATGCCCTCAGGTCAGGAAAATGGGACTTGTTTGTACTACCTGGCTATTCGCTGAAGAATTGCCAGTGACTCCTTCGACTTTATTCGTCTATTGTAAACGAGGGTCGAAGTCTCTGGGAAAACCGAGCCCCTCCCTCTCAAGTCTGCTTTCCTGCTTTATTCTCTTGAAAAGTGAAATGAAACAGAAATCTTTATATCAAATTGCAGACAAGGAAAAGCAATATTCAAAGTACAAAATTGAATACAGAAATACTTAGTTAATTTGTGAATAAACTATTTTTAGAGCAAATTTTGTTTAAATCCAATAATTGCGTGAGTCTTGTTTATTTATTATTTATAGAACGGTTCAAGGATTGCAACATGTTTACATATATTTCTTGAAAATTAAGACTTTTACGTTTACTTTTAGTTTGATATTGAAAATTTGCAATATTCTTAATTCTACAATAACTTTTACTTTAGCATACATTTGCTTAGTTTTTCTCTGGTAATTTTGTTTAAATATATTTTAATGCTTTCTGTTTTTACAGTGGCGTATCTAACTTTTGTAGGCTCTCCTCCGCAAACATAATAAAATATAATTATTTAATACTAGTTAGACTAGTTAGAGTAGTCAGTGCCTAATTTGAAATAGACTGTCTCTATAAGTCTAGACCTAGAGTCT
>JAUELO010000349.1:750951-766329 GCA_032357855.1 Amphibolips quercusostensackenii
TGCGCCTACTGAGGATGCTTTGGCTAGCGTTAGCTACTTGCAGTGAACTACTTCAACAAAAATACCGTAGAAAGCATCAAGTGTGATACCGCAATAAATTAGAAACAAAATTTTCTATATAGTATCCTTATGTAAAAAAGTTTTACTTAGTGAACTTATCGCAAAGGTAAAGGATATCAGGACTGATCAACTTATCTCAGAAGAACAAGCAATGAAAAATAAACATCAGGTTGATTACAGCGTGGGGAAACGACGGCACTGCACATCAGTTAGAGAAGGCCGAGTTTTAAGATTAGGCAGAGGCAATTAATTTTTTTTCTCAACCTGTTGATGCTCCACCATTAGCACAAAGCACACCACACCACACAGCACAGCACCACCACATCAGCTAGAGTTATATGGCCTAATACATCCAGAGGCAGAAGCAGAGGCTCACCAACCAAGAAGGCAATTAACGTGGACATACCATATAAACAGAGATGTTATGCGCCTTTATTTTGAAGTAAAAAAAACTGGGCATAATATAAAAATAGAGCATTATTAACTCTTTTTATTTAAGCACCCAGAGCTAGCTACAAGAATAAGTAAGCACAATATAGCATACCAAAAACTCCTTATATCCGTGTACAGATTGCTTTGGGATGTTGAAATAGCTGCCTTCAAAAAGGAAGTGAAAAGCAGCTTTCTAATTATGATCTCTCTTTGAAAGATGTGTACAGTAAAGAGCTTATTAAAGCTAAAGAAATTTGTGCTAGGGATAATGAACAACAAGAACTATATGCACAAGAACCAAATCTAACCATTAATAACCCTGATGTAAACAGCAAAATCCTAGACCAACTGCAGCACCTAAAAAGGAATTTCAGTCATGCCTTTCTACAGTTCCGACATGTAGAACCAACACAAAGGCATTCTTAGCCTAAAATTAACACCACAAACGATCTACGTGCTCCGATGAAATACCTGAACGGCAAGGCTTTAACTATGCATCTAAACGCAACACTAACAGCGTTTTTGGTGCGAACTTTTGTGAATTGTGCAGCTGTAGCAGCCGCTAAAATTTCGGGCTGCAAAACAAAGCCTGTAAATGCAGTCTTTGACCGAGGAAGGTATCAATATCTACCATGTAAGATCAGATTGGATATGGGTGTTAGCAAAGATTGGTGCAAATCGGGTCGATTGACCTAATATAAGAAAGGATATAAAACCAGAAAGCTGATGAATTATGTTAATAAAATTATTAACCCTCGAGACATCAAGATATTGACACAAGCTATACTGGATGAGATTATAGACCCCCCATGTTAGAGACGTGATGTTGATACTGCTAGACTGCACCAGTACAAGAAAAGTAGTGCAAGAAAGCAGCTTATTCTGAATTTTCAGGCAGAAGAAAGAATGTTTCATTGTGAATTAAGTGTAAAGCAGAATAACCAGCAAGAAAAAAAAGTACCTTAATTGACAGACATAAATAGCTACTATTCGGGTGTTCCAAGAAAAACTAACAGGAGCAATTTGGGCACTCGCTGTTTCCAACTAGGAAAAAAAAGCAAGCAATAGCCCTGAAATGGAGCTGACTGACATCACAGCTTTAGATGTATTAATGGTTTCAAAAAGGGCAAGTAACTGGAGTGATTTATGTCCGGAAATAATGCACAACTTTAAGTATAAGATTCTGACAAGTGCGCATTATGCGTTTGCGAGGTGTTTTCAGAAGATCATTAAACAGCCGGATCTGATTCGAGGCTTTATGCTTGAGGGTACTACGTATTGGTTGCATAAAAAAACAAGATGCTCAAAATCCATCTGAATTTAGACCGATAGCTTCTATTAACCCTTTTTTATATAATTGCAGATGAGGTATATTCTCACTTCAGCGAGAATGAAATGTTGTTAAAACTCGCGGGCAGAAAATATTTAGTCACCATAGACGCTGTTGTAATGACGCTAGCTCGCAAAAACATCAAAGAAACTTGCACATGACATACATTGATCACAAGCAAGCGTTTTCTTTTGTACCACACGATTATTTGCTTAAAGTCTTGAAAATATACAAAATATGCCTACACATCATCGAGTTTATGAGTCGTGCGATGATGCTTTGGGGTACAAGACTCAAGTATTTTGATCATGGACAACCAATAATATCTAGATGAATAAAAATTACGACAGGTTTTTTTTAACGCAACTTCTGTAGTGCACTTTGGTTCTGTTTAGCGTTAAGCCCATTATATAAACCACCTAATAGCATGTCTCATGTGTTCAGAATACATCATAACGAGTATGGTTATCAAGTGACCAACCTTCCATACATGGATGACTTAAAGGTATACGCAAGATTGGATCAGAAACAGCAGCAACTGATCAGTGTCACAAAGCAATTTAACAATTATATCCACATGGATTTCTGATAGAAAAATGCAGAAAAGTGCATTTAACCAGAAGACAATTTGGGACCGCAGTGCAAGAGAACGACTTCGAGAATGACATCGAGGCAATGGCTGAGAGCAAGCCATTTGAATACCTGTGTGTTTTCGAATGTCAGTGTATTTAGCATACGATGGTTATGAAAATCCTAATTACTGCCTTCACTATAAGACTTAGATTCGTATTGAAGAGTTTACCTAATTCACCAAATAAAATCAGGAAAATCAACACCTATGCTATCCCTGTCATCATGTACTCCTTCGAGATCATTAAATAGTCAAACACGGACCTCCAACAATTAAATATAATCTTCCGCGTAGAAATGACAAAGCATAGAACATACCACAGTAAATCGTTGATTAAAAGGTTAGTTTTACTGCGTTATAAGGGCGGTAGGGGCGTTTTCATGTTAAAAAACTGTGTAAATCACAAGTTATAGACTGGCGAGACTATTGTATCAGCAAAAGATATGTCGCGCGTTAGAACACCATCTGTAGAGCAGATCTTGACTACACGCCCTTGAATTTGTTCTCAGAGGAGGGCTTGAATATCAGGGCAGAAGCCATAGAGGAATCAGAAATGCAATGGATACAGAAAGCCATCCACAGCAAGCCTTCCAAGACGTAAGATCAACATAAAGTGAATAGCGAAGCATCTAATATTTGGCCAAAAAAGGGCGTCACATTTTCAGAAACAAAATGATTCATCATTGCGAATCGAGACAGGGTTGTATGCACCAGAAATTATTGTCAACGCGTTTTACATTAAGACGTGGTTAACCGGTGCTGATTGTGTGGAGATACCAACGAATCCACCAATGACATTATTGATGGTTGTAGCGTCATGAATCAGAGAGAATGTACTTACAGACACAACGAAGTAGCGGGCATTGCACATTAACAACTTGACCGAAATCTAGGACTCCTAACAGAATAGATGCCTTTCTATAGATATATTCTAGTACTTGTTTTAAAAAACAATGATTACATCTTATATTGGCATGTGACTGTTCAGTGCGATCATTATATCCAAGCTAATCGACTCGACATCGTGATGCCAGAGGAAAAAGATAAAAGATTCTACATTGTCGACATTGCCTATCCACTTAACCGAAATTAGCAGGTAACCTATACATCCAAGATTCATTAGTATAGAAGAAGAACCACAAGGTTGATTGTAAATTCATACAAGAGAGAAGAACATGTCTTAATCAAAATATTTGACTTTATTTTTTGTAAGTTTTTTCACTATTCAGTAAATGATAGAATAATTGTATTTGTTTCTTTCCACACCACATAAATGTTTAATAAATGTCAAATAAAAAATAGTGCTAAAATAATAAGAGCCTTTTATATTTTTATAGGCGAAAAAAAAGAAAAAATGTATGATTTTTAAATTAACATAGAAACATTTTTAGAAATATACGAAAATTTTAAAGGCTGAATGAGTTTTTTTGTATATTTTACTTCAAAAACAGCGTTATTTTTTCATTTCTAGAACATGCAGGTTTTTCTTGTTTTAGTTTATTCATTTTTTCAGACTTTTTTAAGATTTTAAAAAAATTCCTAAATTAATAAAAAATGGCAGCGTTATTTTGGATTTTAAAAGATGCTTAAAACGACTAATCTTTTTCCTCGAATTTTTAGAAAAAAAATTGAAAAACAAATAATACTGAACGACTTCGTTTTTTGTTTTTAATGCAAAATAACGTTATTATTTTCTATTATTTTTTCATATTATTTTATTTTAAAAGTGAGCGCGAAATTGCTTATGCTGAATTAAGTAAAACCTCAACATTTTAAAAATTGCAAAAAAGGCATTGTTTTAAAATTTTTTTTGTTTCCCCGAAAACGAAAAAAATACAAAACGAAAAATGTAAATGGAATTCTTTTTTTTTTTAAAAACACGAAATAACTTTTCCCTTTTTTATTATTATTTTTTTTACTCTGAAAGAGTGTAAGAAGCTCGATAAACTAAAACAAGAAGCAACCTTACATTTCAAAAATAGCCAAGAAGAAAAGGTTAGGAGAAAAATCAAAAATAATTTTCTTCTCCTGAAAAGCAAAAAAAATAACAAACGGAAATTTTATTGTGACAACTTATCTTATTAATACCTATTATTCTTAAAACTGTTATGAAAGAAAGACAGATTTTTTGGAACAATTTCTTTTGAAAATCCAAAATACATTTTCTATTTTTCATTACTTACTTCAATACCTTACATGTCTCATAAATTGCGAAATTGCACGGTTTTCAAAGTGAAATTTCCAAAAAAATTTATTGTTTCTTTAATGTTTTAAAATATTCGTAAAAAATGTAAAATTGTTGCTACATTAAAAATTATGAAAAATCTTTTTATATTTTTTAAGTACAAAAACAATTTTTTCAAAAAACAACAAAATTTTTTTAAATTGTTCCAAAAATTCCCTCTTTTTCTTTCTGAGATTTAAAAAAATAATAGGTACTGATATACTTTACTCGGCATAATTTTTTCGTTTGTTATTTTTTTTTTATTTTTGAAGAGAAAAAAATTATTTTTGTTTTTTTTTCCTAATGTTCTCTTCTTGTCGATTTCTGAGACGTGAAGTTTTTCCGTTTTTCAGTTTATTCAGTTTATTGTACTTCTTTAAAATCTACAAAAAATACAAAGCAAAATTAAATTAAAAAGCGTAAAGTTATTTCATACTTCCAAAAAAAAAAGAAATTTTTGAAAACGCTTCTCCCTACTTCATTTTAAAATCTTTATTCTAAAATTTTCAGCTTTTTTTGTAACTTTTGAGATGTTAAGGTTTTTTTTTTATTTGGTTTGTCAATTTTTTTCCACTCTACCAATTGAAGAAAAATTAAGTAACGATGTATAGTAACGTTATCTTGTATTTAAAACCAATATTTCTCAAAAAACTAACGTTTTTTATTTCTGAAATTTTTAGAAATGATAGATACTGATATGGTCTACTTAATATAAATTTTCCGTTTAGTATTTTTTGCTTGTCGAACAAAACCATTTATTTTGCTAAAAATTATATTTATCTACCAAAAAATAAAAAATTACTGAGCGTGACAATTATAGTCAGTACCTATTATTCAAAATACATAGATTTCTTACCAAATATTTAAATTTGCAACTTATGAGAAGAAAATTTCTACCGAAAAAAATAGTTCAATAAGCAGATCAAGAGGTTAATTTAACTAAAAAAACTTATTTTGGATAGAAAAGGTAAATTTTCGTTGAAATAATAGCATCTAAAAAAAATGAATTTTTACATAATAGTTGAGCTATTAACTAAAATAAATGAATTTAAAAAAAATATTTACATTTTTTCACAAAAGATGAGTGTTCCAACAAGATTATTATTGCTCTACGAAAATAATGAATTTTCAATATAATGCATTATTTTTTAACAAAATTGCTGAGATTCGAAAAGTAAAGGCGAATTATCTATAAAGCAGTTTTATTTTTTACACTAAGATATTATTTAAAGAGAAGACTTATATTTCGCCAACTAGTTTAATTCTTAAGAAAATAATTCTATTTTCAAAAGAATAGTTGAATTTTTAACCAAAAATATATTTATTTAAAAAAAATTATTTTCAACCAAGTAGTTTAATCTTTAATAAAAAGGAATTTTCTACAAAATAGATGCATTTTTAACCCCTTAAATTTTTAACTAAAATAATACATCTTTGATAAAAAAAAGTTGAGTTTTTTAGGAAGTAGCTTAAAGGGAATAGACAGTTTAGTATGCGAAAAATGCCCTTGAGGGGAAGGGGGGGATGGTAAAGTCCATTTTCGTTTTTTTTTATTTGTTTTTATCATAAGAAAAAATCTAAAAGGATTCGCAGAACTTTTTAAGTCATTCTTAACGTGCATAGTTTTTTGGACAAAATTTTGGCGGGAAATTCTAATTAAATTTTTTTTTTTAATTTCCAAAATTTTTTCGTGTGACAAAACTCAAGTACTATCTTGTTTGTACCACATAATAGTCCCTTGTGGCTATTATTGTGAATGTTTTCAGATTTCTGAATTGGAGGTATCATAGTGTGAAAAATTTTAAAACAGTAATTTTCACATTGAGGTGGTTTAAAATTATGACCATAAAAATTCGACTTTCGATTTTTTGTGACCCCACGCCCTCCAAATTGCTTTTCTTTTTTTAAATTCTATGATTTGTTTGTATGTTAAACTGTACCTCCAGGCTTTCGAAATTAACATGCCGGGAAAATCCCTCAAAAATTGCAAAATAACAGTTTCCTATCAAATTCACGGTAAGAACGGCATTTTTGAGAATTTTTTCAAAATAAATTATTTTTAATTACCAATTGACAAGTTTTAAATTATTTTTTAATCAATTAAAAATTTATGGAATAAGTGTTGTTTGTTTGAAAAATTGTTTCTATCTCTAATTTGTAAAATTAACTATCTTTTGCAAAAAATGATACGAAGTTGATGAATGTCAAGAGTAGCAGATTTGTTTAATATATTTTGTAATCGCTTAACCAATTCTTCTTTATTCAAACAATTTTTTCCCTCTTAAACTGTGACAAGTTATCATTTTCTCGAAATAATCACATAATTAAACAATTTTAAGAGCAATAATTTTGTAAGGATATTTGGTAACTATTTCAACAATTTCTATTTGTTTAAACTATTTTTGCCCCTGTGAAGCGAAAATGGTTATTATTATCTGGAATTAATGATACAATTAACCGATCTTGAGAGTAATATTTTTTTTTGAAGGACGTTCAGCAATTTTTTAACAATTTTAATTTGTTTGAACAACATTTTTCTCTGTAAATAGTGAAAAGTTATTCCTTTCTGCAATGAATGACACAATTAACGAATTTTAAGAAAAAAATTTTTTTTGATTGAGATATTTTGTAAATATTTGAACAACTGATAATCATTCACTTGCGCCTGTTCATAGGGCACGTAGAGTAAAGTCTGAGTTTTTTGAATTACTTACACCAAGTCGCCTAATATTTAATATAACCTTATCTCAGTACATATACTTTATGTTTTCTAATAATAATAAGTTTTTGACGATTTTGTAAAGAAAAAATTGTTTAAACAAATAAAAATTGGTTTAATAATTATTAAATATGCTAAAAGGAAACTACTACTCTTGTCAGTGATCGATTTCGTATAAGTTGTTACGAAAGATAATACGATTTCACAAATTACTAGGGGGGGGGGTATTGTCAAAAAAATACTTGAAAACTGGCTACTTATTCACTAAAAATAATTAATTTGATTAAAATTCCAGAAAATACCGTCTTTACCATGAATTTGATAGAAAACTGCTATTTTCCATATTTTTTGGCATTTCCCGGGCACAATAAAACTGGGCTGTGTATAAAAAATTGTAATTTATTGGGTGCAAATTATCTATTGAATACTCTTTGAAAGAATGACTGGTAGAAGTTGTGATTTTTTAAAGACTTTTTCTAAAGATAAAAACTAAGACAAAAAAAGTGGACGTCCCCCCATTGCTTATTCAATATGTCGGCTAACGGTTTTGAATTTTAGAACAATTTTTGTTTTATTAAATGCATTGAAATGTTTGACTAAGCATTAGGTTATCTTCAGGGTCATTTTTAGCATACAAACCCGGTTGTACCCTTTAACCTAAAAAGTTGATTTGATAACCAGAACGCGCATTATGTAATGTAGTTAAACTTAAAACTAAATTGTTAAATTTTTGACACAAAAAGATGACTTTTTAATAAAATAATTTCATTTTTACCCAAATAATTAAATTTTCAACTAAATAGTGGAATTTTAAACCAAACTAGATAAACTTCTGATAAAAAATATCGTAGTTGACTTTTCAATCAAAAAATTTTTTTAGATCGGGTACTATAAAATTAGTTCGCATTTCTAAACGGCAAAAAAAACAGGAAAAAACTTTATGGTGAGCAAGGAAAATAGAAGAGTTCTGGCAAAAAGAAGAATTATTTTAACAAAATAAAAAGAAAAAAAGGGAAATAGAGGAAAAAGGTCGAAGTCAAAAATATGAGAATGATTTTAAAACTTGTTAGGTTTTAATTGAACAGAACTGTTTCAAGTAACTTAACTTTCGCAAATCTTGCTTTCTAACATTACTTTTGCTGTCACATACCTCCTACCTTAGCTACCAACCGTAGTTTTTAGCGCGACACCCTGCATACTAATTTTGTAAAGTAGTTTACGTACGGTTCTTGAAAGAAAATAATTTGAATGTAAGGATATTATTAGAGAAAATACGCCTAATAAAGCCCGTAATCAAGAAATTTATTTCTCTCAATACAATTGTACAATATTCCAGGGACATAATATTGTCATCTATTTGATTTTCATCCACATTGACTGTCAATATATTTGTCATATTTGACCAGAAGTTTTACTGCTGAAAGGGATATCCAATACCTCCCGTTTGATCTGAGTAATTTTGTCCTATGATCTGATTTAAATCACTATTCGCGTGTGGCTCTGAGAAATAATAATTTTCTGACGGAAGACCATGAAAACCCTGATGTTGTGGAAAGGATATACTTGGAGAAATCTCACTAGAAGATTGAAGCAAAGGATTAGAATCAAAATTCTGTGGGAATGGTGGAAGAGAAGGAGGATTACTTAGAGGAATCTGACCATGAAGTCCATGCAAATTGTTATAGCCGTAATTTCCTGTTAATGCTGAAGGATGATAAGAAGTTTGGTGATGAACCCCTTGGTTGTCCATGTATATGCTGCCAGGTGCGTGATGACCAATAGCGTTTTCATACAAAGTAAAAGAATCGCCCCCAATGTTAGGCGGAGGTTGAGGAGCATGATTAGGCATTTGGTAATGATATCCTTCGTTATCCACGTATGTATTACTAGTCACGTGGTGGCTTACAGTTTTTTCAAACAAATTGAGAGAATTAGCCCCATTGTGAGGTAGAAATGTAGGAAAGTGGCTATAATCGACTGAATGCGCTTCCGAAGCATAGCCTCCTGATCGATCGTCCATGGTTTGAAAAGGAGTGAGCCTATTATTCATATGAGGTGTATGTGAGAGATGAGGCGCAGAATTAGATGCATGCTGGAAATTCGATTTAGGCGCGAGTTGTCGTAAAGTGGCTCTTGAAGTAGAAAAGCCACCGCATGTGTTTCCCGCAGCTGACGCAAAAGGTGACCCATGAATGTCGAGTATGTTTAGTAATTTTTTGAAAGGTTGTTTGCTTCTGACTTCTATCTCTGCTGCATTCAATTCTTTTTTCATTTTTTTAGCTTTCTCAGATTTACTATGCTTCCAATCGTGCTTTCTTGCGTCCCTTCTTTCTTTTTCTTTAAGTCTGGTTAACGTTTCTGTAAAAATACAAAATAAAATTAATTTCTGAATTTTCAAATATAAAAATGTATTCAAAAAAAGGGAAAATCGTACAGACAGTCTAGCCGTGGTAAGCCCCACGCGCTGATATTAGGTAATCTCTAACTAAAAGCGCACTGTTATCTCTGTATTTTTTTATTCTTTGGAAAAATATATATCTATGATGTAATTGATAGTGGACTGTCAAAGAGATTTTTCTTTAACACTTTTTAGAATATCGATTCAGATGGCAATGCGAACTTGTTTAAGTAAGCACTTTGCGGTGCATAAATTATTGTTTGATTGTTTTTATTTAACACAATACTAGAGGGATAACAGTGTGCTGGTGGTGGAGGACTGTCTACACGGAGAAAAATGGAGGGCTAGTCTAGCCGTCCTGATGTGCAGACCGATTTTATTGGGGCGTCAACTATAGGACAGCCCTTAAAGATGGCTAGAGCGATTATCTCTGGGAGGTTGAAACAAGAGGTTCAAATCGATTATCTCAAAGTGTTGACTTGATCATCTTGGACTGTCGACTCGTATGTCACGAAGAGTTAAACTGATCATTACACAGGCCGGAAACGATTATTGTTAAGGGTCAAGTCGCTCATCTATAAAGTCGACTTGATCTGCTCTTACAGCCGACCTGGCAATCTTAGGGCACTCATTTGATTATATAAGAGCAAAATATCTTATGCAAAACAATATTATTTTTAACGTTCGTTAATCGTGTCATTAACTGCAGAAAAAAATAATTTCTCACGGTTTACAGTGAAAAAAGTTGTTTAAACAAATTCAAATTGTTAAAAAATTGATAAATATTCTTTAAAAACAATGTCACTCTTAGGATCCGTTAATTGTGTCCTTAATTTGAGATAATGACGTTTTTTGCTTTAACGAGAATAAAAATGGTTTTAGCAAATAGAAATTGTTTAAGAAGTTACCTAATATCCTTTAGAAATATAAAACTCTTAACATTCATTAATTGTCTCATTATTTTTAAAGAGTTATAACTTTTAAGGATTTCAGGCAGAAAAAATGGTTCAAATAAATTATATTTTTTCAACCAATTACAAAATATGTTAACGGAATCTACTACTCTCGACATTCATTAACTTTGTATGATTCATTCCGAAAGATAATAATTTTTCACGAATTACAGGGGGTAACAATTGTTCAAAAAACGACAATTGTTTAAACAATTAGAAATTATTAAAAAAATACTTGAAAAATTGTAAATTATTGATTAAAAATAATAAATTTACAAAAAATTGCAAAAAATAGCGTCTTCAGCATAAATTTCACAGGAAACTTTCATTTTGCTTTTGTTGGTGCATTTTCCGGGCACAATAAAAAGGGACTAGAGGTTGAAATATTAAAATTCATTAGATGTAAGTTGTTCTTTAAATACTTCTTAACACGTGACTACACTTTAATTAAAAAAAAGTTCATAAAAAGTACTTCTTTCTTTCATTTTTTTGAAAATAGAGCTTTTTCCATTTAAAACCCCTTGTTAATTTTAAACGCCTGGGGGCACAGGTTAACATAAAAAAAAATTATAAATTTTTTTTTTTTTAAGGCAAAGTGGAAGGAGGTATCACCATAGAACGAAAGTCAAATTTCTTCAGGCATAAATTTGAACCACCCTGATGTAAAAAATACAGTTTTTAATTATTACATACTTATCAGAAAAGGTATTAGATTTGTGTGAAATTTGCCCCCCCCCCCCACCCGGGTTTCGTCAAATGTCCATGCTTTGAGGCCACCTGAACCTAAAAAACAGGTTTTTACGAACATGTCTGTCTATTTGTATGTCTGTATGTCTATCTGTATGTATGTCTGTCTGTAAGCACGATAACTTTTAAAAAAAGAAAGAGATTGAATTGGTCTTTAGTATACATTTTTAGTGTCTTAAATTAAAGATCAAATTCGTTAACTAGACGTTTTAGACCAAAATTTAAAAAGGAAGTAGTACACAAAAAGATAAACAATTTACCTTCCTGACTTATAATGATTAGGAAGAAATTATTGGAGTTATGGAATTTTCAAAATCAAAGAAAACAAAGGAAAATGAACATTTTTAACTAAAGATTGCAGGATATAAAAAAATGTTATGCAAAAAAAAACGTTGCATTTTTAACAACCTACAAGATTCTCACAACAAAATTTAAATTAAAAAAAAAAAATTTTAATTTAAATTTTTACCGCACAAAAAGTATTTAAAAATAAAAATTTTATTTTGCGGTCAAACTATACAATATAAGAAGAAAGACGAAAAAAAATTGTATATTTAAACAAGATCTACAAACTTGTTACATATCCCTCTTTAATAGATCGTCTAGTTTTTGTTTTATTTGTGAAAAACTGCATTAAAGAGAGAAAAATGGGATTTTCAGACAAACGATACAAGATAATAAAAAAATAAATAAACAAAGTTTGTTAACCCGAAAAAGAACTTTAAAATTTTGTTATAAACTATCTTTCGATTGGATGCGTAGTTTATGTCCTTACAGTGAAAAACAGCATTAACAACGAAAAAATTTTATTATTGGTGAAGCAGCGCAAGGTACGAAAAGAATAATTTAATAAAATTGTGCAAGCAAAAAAGATTTAAAAATTTGTTAGCAAGCACTCTTTGATAGAACGCGTGTTCTTTTGTGAATTCAACTATTTCATTAAAAATTCTTTTTTTTTTTGGGTGACAAAATCGTGCACGTTGAGAATGACTGAAGGAAGTTCTGTAAATTTTTTAAAGATTTTTTTGAACAATGAAGATGAGAAAAAAAAAGGAAAAAGATTTTAGACGTTACTTTTGGCTTCTAATTCAGCAGCTTTTTCAAGGTTGTGTTGTTCTATCCACATGTTGGAATTCTGTGTATCTTCCCTTTCTTTCTTTCTTATCTCGGCTACATGATCAATATTTTGCTTCCATCCTAGCTTCAGTGCTTCCAATTTTTCTTTTTTTGTAAGTTTGTTTGATGTTTCTGTAAAAATACTAGAAAAATTTATTTCTGAATTTTGAAGTATAAAAATATGTTTAAAAATACGGACAATCCAAGACTTGTCTTGATATCTGCTTCAGGAGGAAATCGTATAGACTGTCTGGCCGTGGTGAGCCCCGCGTGCTGATGGTGGGTACTCTCTCATCACAAGCTCACTGTTATTGCGTGTGGTCATTTTCTTATTTGGTAAAGCATGTATCCATAATGTAATTGATGGTGGACTGGCAGAATGATTTCTCTTTAACACTTTTCAGGATATTTATTTGAATGTCAGTTTAAACTTGTTTGAGTCAGCATTGTGTGTGGCGTGAATTATTGTTTGTTTAATTTTATTTAACAAAAGTCTAAAGAGATAACAGTGTGCTAGTGGTGGGTAATCGTCTACCACACCGCAGGTGTCACACAAGGGTGAAACCTTACGTACGATCTCGTGCTGAAATATGTATGACGACAGGTCGTGGATCATTAAAAAAAACAGAGAAGCGTTCAAAAAGTACTTCACACTTGGTTTGTAATTAATCGTTTCTTCTATTAATTAATTAAACACCAAGTAAATAATTTCTATTGACGCTTAACAAATTAGGCCTTTTTCGTTTGAAATTTAAATCTTTATTGGTAGAAGACTCACTCATTTTGTTAGAAAATCAACGTTTTTCTGGTAAAAAATGCATCTCTTGTGTAAAAATTAATCTCTTCGAGTTAATGTTTTACCTATTTTGTTGAAAACGTTTCTTTTTTAAATGAATTTGAATGTATATTATTCAAAGTCGAAATATTTTTGGGTAAAATATCGATTCTTGATTCACTTGTTGAGAAGATCACAAAGATTAGAAATTTTGATATGAGTTTTAAATCTTAAGTCCATTTTTGAATTTATATTAAAAACCTACATTCGTGTTCTGTGACTTAAAAAACCACTTAAAGTGACTTCCATAAAAAATTCTTCACACATGATCCAAACGATCTAGATGTATACGGAAGATTTATAAATTCTCGTAGTATTGAAAAATAATAATCATTAATGCACTTACCAATTTCATTAAAAGAAATGATTAAGGTGAAAAGAAAAGCACTGAAAATCGGTCTCATTTTCTTTGTATGGAAAGAAAAGTAACAGCTTAAGGAGTTTGTAAAGGATATCTTAAAGTTTATAGTAATCAGGTCGCTGAATTTCAGGTGTATGATGTAAAACTGTACATATTTAGATAACATCTCCGAAAGAACAGGCAATAAAAATTGCCATACTTAATTTGTTCTTCTTTGTTTTACTTGAAATTGTTTACACTTTTTTCAGATTACATTGTGCCTTCTGATGTTTTCATATTTCGTAACTGAGTTTTAGATTGTTGATAAACGTGACATTAAAATAATTCCTCCTATCACGAATATACTATCTTTCAGACGAACTACAGGCTTTACATATTATTATGCTTTTAAAGCATTGAAAATGCTGTGATTTTTCAAGACCATTGAAAAATTTCAAACGACAACTAAAACCAGTTGAAATTAAAGGCTTAGATTAAAGAATGGGTTGGAAGCTCGAAAACGCGGGAAAGTATTGTCCGCGCTGTGCCGTTGCACGTAAAATTTCAATGCTCAAAAATGAAAAAATTATAAATATAGAAATATAGGTTTCTCCAGATGAGATAGAGGTTCTATTAACGTTTTTTTTCTAAAATTCTTATATTTTAAAAAAACAATAAAACAAAGTTTTTTTCTGTAAGAGTATCGTGTTTTTCAAAACAGAAATTGACCTAACTCAGTAAATCATCATCGGATTTCAACAAATAAAAATGCGTTGCACTTAGGACACTTTACTAATGCCTAAGATATTAACAATCGTATAAAAAAACAATTATGGGGAAAACATAATTAACCCTAAAAGGCACACTGGTGCCGATTCACACAGGAAAAAAGTTTATTTTTCTGACATTGAGACAGGCACATCTGCAGCGGTTTAAAAAATCAAAATGTAATTAAAATGTGAAAATTTAATTTTCAGTTGCGGACAAGCACCAACCAACGATGATCAGTAATAGTTTAACCAATTTTCAGAAACAAATTTACTTATTTGGCATTTATAAGCATAAAAAATTTGTATTTTCTGCGGAATTATTTCTTTTTGTCTGCGAATTAAAATTTGTATACAATAGATTAGCATTCAGCAACATTTATTTCAACAATTTTTTTAAACAAATTCACTCATTTAGCACATATATGCATCGAAAATCATTCTTTTTTGTAAAATTATTTATTTTTATATTAGGAACAAGTATGGTACACACAAAAGTTCCATGAAACAACAATTGTTATAGTCTTAAGCAAGTTTTATAAACAAACTAACTTATTTGACATTTATATTTTGATATATAGATATGCATTTAAAAGTTATATGCATGCATTTTTTTTATAACAATTTAGGAAATGCAGGTTATTTATTTTATTAGCTACACTTTTATTCAAAAATAGTTAATTTACTTATTTTATAAAATTTTTAATTGAAACATCCAACATCCAAGCATTCCGTTATTCGGCGCTGCGTCGAACGTGACACGCGTATGACATCACGCGCTCGCGCGCTGAGCGTTTCTTTTGACAACACTTTCTTTAATTAGAAA
>JAUELO010000349.1:801415-814486 GCA_032357855.1 Amphibolips quercusostensackenii
CTTAGATCAATCTAAAAAATCGATACCCGCTCCCCCACATTACTCCCTTTCTCAACGAGTGATCACGCTTACCCCGAAAGGGATATGACTTAATGGTCTATATATCATCGATGACAACGTATTTTCTCCAGCATAGGAGGAGGCTGTGGACTGATAGTAAAATAAATGCAATTTAATATTTTTCTTTTACTCTTTGCAATAAACTTCATGTTGTGATACAAAACAAAATTTTTAAAAGTTATTTACAGACCTACTCTTCTCACCTACTACTAATTATTCCCTTCTTTGTTTTTATCTCTACTGTAGAATAGCCTTTTGCTTTCATTAATACTTTTAAAATATTGGCAAAAGATTGAAATTAATTCACCTTGAATTCAATACATTATTATTTAAAAAAGGATAGTCTCAAATAAAAATAAATGGCTAAAAAAATTATGCTTGTTGACTTGCATAATTATTACCTCGAAAAGTGAAAACTGGACAAAAAGTTACAAATTTCAGAACAAATCGCAACTATCTAGGATTAATATAAGAGAAGATAGTTATAAAGAATAATAATTTGCATAAATAATTGTGTTTGCTGAATTGCATTAATTATTACCTTACTCTAAGTTGAAAGGGGACAAAAAGATGAAAATATCAGAGAAGTTGTAAATAAGTTGAAAGATTAAAAAAAACGCGACTTTCTAACTCTATTCTAAGAGAAAATTGCTTTAAAAAAAAGATAAATTATTTGAAAGCCTTATATAAATTTCTTATTATCAGTAGAAGGTATTATTTTATGTATTATAAACAATTTGTGTTTAAAAAACGCAAAAACATTCAAATTAGCGCCAGAAACACACTAAACCCGATTTTTCACTTATGGGATTTTCTGAGACCCTATCAAACAGACTTATGGGGGTCATATTTAAAAAATAATTTTTTATTCGTATTATGTGGCAAATTGTGAAAAGAAATGTTGAGTTTTAACTCGATTCGCTTAATATTGACGATTCTAAATCAAATTTACAAAAATGTCTTTTTTTCTTATAGAAAATACGTGTTAAACTTCATAAGGCTTGCGAAACCTCTAAACAAAATTTTCGAAAGAAGACATTTATTTTTTTATGGATCCGAACAAATTTCTGGGCGATATGCATGAAAATTCAAGAAAAAATAATGCTTACCACCTTACTGTCTATAGGGTAGTCGTATTGCAGCTATAATATTTTTTGAGGGTGCTTGATTAGAATATGAAATTCAAAACCTAAAATTCAAATTGATAACTAGTATTAAAATTCTAAGGTTATTTTGTAAATAAATATTATTTTGAATCATTATCTAAAGTTGACAGTGACTTGCAGTAACATATAATCATTTAATTCAATTCACCTCACACGAACGTTAGTGAAATTGCCGAATATCGCAAAACACAATTAAAATCATTCACTTTCATATTATCACTCAGAGATCCTCTAGGGAGATTTAAGACACGTTTCCCCCTCCAATGCTCGCCGCTGTACCGGAACTTGATATTTCACTGCGGCATGAAAAGTTTAAAATTTTGCAAAATGACGTAAAGCGCAATACGTGACGGCACGCGAGCATGCATAGAGAAACTTTCGTATTTAAGTGAAAGGATTAAAAAATGGAAACTGCGTAATCCAGGCCCAATATTTATCGTACATTATGTTTTTCAGTTTATTTATTTTGACGCTATGATATGTCAAGTGTGATATGCGAGTTTTGTGATTAATGAAAAAGTGAAAATGAGGTTATGTATGACCTACTTAAAAAAAATATATATTAACTATATTTTTGTGAGATATGTGTGTTGCAAAAATGGTGCATTTCTGTATTTTATACTGCAATAATTCATCTAAAAAAGGAGTTTTCCTGAAACAAATTGCGCAGATTTTCAGTATTCCGTATAAGAATTTTGTAACCAATCTAAAATCGGAGAAAAAAATATTGATAAAAAGTACTCTAGCAAAAGCATGGCGATGCGAGTGACATATTAATGATATGTTTTTTATTTGTCTATATCGTTTTTAAGTGTGAAATAAAAATGTATTATCACTAATGTTACTTTTCCTTTATTTCTTTGAAAAAATCTTAACACATGCTTTTTGAATAATATTTTTATTTATATTCATTATAAAAATTATTTTTCTTAAAAAAAATATATTTATGTATCTTAAAAAAAATTATGCATGTTTCTTACAATTATTTTCGGAATATAAATTTATGAAATTTTATCAATTAAATCTTCATTTTTTTCTACAATTTATTTTTACTTTTTTTGTATATATAACCTTTTCGGACATAAGCTTTGCCTCCAACCTACAAAATGTATTTAATTAACCAATATTATTAATGGAAATTTGTGTGATATATGTCTAAAAATGATTTTTAATTACATTTTGTTTATTTTAGAAGTTTACTTGTATGTTATTCTCTTTATTTTGTATTAAATCTTCTGTAGAATAAACACTCTATTTGGACATCGCGCCATTTTTAGAATAGAGGGTTCCGGTACAGCGGCGCCAATCAGAATTGGAGTACCCCGCGTCTTAACTCTCCCTTGAGGATCTGTAATATCACTAAAATAGTCACGTAGCAGTTTGAAAAGTTATTCAGCGAGTATTTGGAATTATTATTGAAAGCTCTTAAAATTATTGAAGGCACTGAAGTAAGTCATAAAAAATAATGTAAAGTCTCATGAAATCATTGAAGTCACTTGAAGTCAATTCAAGTAACTGTCAGAGTAATAAAATCCTACCAAATATAGCATGATTCTTAAAACAATTCTTATTGACTGTGGTGTTTTTTATATGCCTCCCACATCGATGCAAAAGCTTCCAAATTTAATTCGGACATGAGCCACAGAATGGTCTTTAATATCGGTAAATAGTGTGGTCAGATAGTTACCAAAATTTTAGTAATAAGGATGTAATTATTGTATATTTAAAACTTCAATGTTAAATGAATTAGACGAATTCCAGCAGATTCTATCCATACATGACAATACGTGTTCAATTTTTATTAAAATGTAGATACCCAGAAAAGAATAAAGTTTTATTTTGAACAAAGAAATGGTGTCGAAATGTACTGAAACAAAATTGAACAATAATTTTCTTAAATTGAGCAATGCAATTAAGAGAGCGAACATAACTGAAGTTCAAAATAAGTTTGTGAGAAAATCATCAAAAACAAAATTGAATTTTACATTCATATTTTATAAAATATACTATTTTACATTTCATATTTGAAATTTTTTCTGTATAGCCTAAAAAATAAACATAAAGCTTAAAATAATTAATAAAATAATACACAAACGTGGTGTGTGCGTAAATTGTAAATAAAAAGTGTGAAGATAGGTTCATATAAAATCCAAGAATAAAATCACGCTCTTATTTTACTTTCAGAATTGCAAGTTTAGTCGCGATGAGTTGGATGGAACCCTCGAGTGACGAGATCAATCGATCGCTGAGTCTGAATGAATGAATTACGTAAGGTCACGCGTACTTCAATCTGAATGACCACGCAAACTTGTCTCCGAAGATATATGAAGGGGTCATTCTGCACTTAATCGATTCTGTCACGAAGTGATCTTTCTCATTTTGCAGCCACTACCAGATAATTCTATGTCCTTCAAATTAATTGGCTTTGTTCTCCAAAGAATTCCAGTCTGGCTGAGAATCTATACGATATAAAAATAGAGTCATGTATACGAGCAAATTAGTTCCCCTGAGACCCTAGGTTATTGTCCAAAAAAAATAATACTCTTTCCTGAAACTTGTGAAAATGTTAAAGAAGATGAAAGCAGATGCCTACTGTTATTTTTCATCAATTCCGCTAAACAGAAATTGAGCTTTTAAATTAAAAAATAATCAGTCTGTATAGAAATTTTCAGTTTGCCCTCGCGAGGGTCCATGTAGTTTTCCCTTCTACTACGTTGGCCCTAAGTTGGTAAACTATGGAGGGCTAACATAGTTTTGACATGCTCACCTACGAAGGCCCTATTTAGGTTACTCTGGAAGGTCTAAAAAAGAGGCCCTCTGTGGGGCCTTGCTAAGACATCTGTAGGTCCTCTGTAAGGCCACTTAGAATTTAATACTTAAACCATTTGATTTGCGGTAAATTATGATGAGAGTGTAATAATTTTGAAGAAAAATAATCTCTTTTTATGTATAAATGTATTCACTATGCATTTGTTTATATAATTTGTATATAACAACTAGGTTTATAAGTGAACATTATTTTGCATACGCCCTTACGAATTGAATTCAAGTGATACCAAGCATAAGAGAAAAGATTTGTACAAGAGTGTAAAAATAAAATTGTAAAAATTAACATTTGTGCCCCTATTTGCGTTTAACATAATACTTTAAACAATTAAAAATTATGAAGACTAGTCCTTACAGACAGCCTTTTTTGAGACTTTAAATAATTTAGAATTGATTAATTTGAAAAGAATTCAGTAATTAATTATTCAAATTTTCACTCTTTATTTCGAGTCAATTAATTTTGATTAATCTCAAATTTAATCATTTTAAACTTTGAAAATTTTACATTTTTTAGAAGTTAGGCTTTAATGAAATAAAAATAATAATATAAAAAATAATAATAAAGCAGTTTTGGTTAATTCATATTTATTTCAAAGGCTACGATTTGTGTCATAAATCAGAAACAGATCAATTGGTACTTCAATAATGTTACTCCAATCTAGATGACTTTTGATACACTTGATTAAATCCCCCCCCCCCGTACGATTTACGACCCAATTAACTGATACGCAGCCCCTCCCTTTTTCACATCAAAATCAAAATATGTTTAAGAAAGTAATTCATGTGTGTGCTGTAGTTAATTAAAAGTTAACCATAATTTTTATTTTACATTGATCGCAAATTCTAAAGAAAATCTGTAGATAATTTTATTTTGGAAATTGAATACAAGAACGGATTCCTTTGAAGGGGTGTTCAAATTTATTGAATTATTTCAATAAAGGCACAATCAATTCAAAGGTTTCCTTCCAAACATGTCAATTTATCTTTTTATGATTTTGGTTCGGGGAAGTCACGTTTCACAGTTTTCACGTGTTATAATCCATACTATATAAAAGCGCGCATTTTTATCAAAAGGGCAGATGAATTTTAAAATCCAAAGAGTAAACTTAGTACCAAATTTATTTTTTACATATTTTTCTTTTTTCACGAGTCTATTATTTTAAAAATCTGATGAATTCCGTTCATGACCAAAAATCGATCAAAACTTGAATTAGCTTTGATTATGAACAACAAATAAGAATAGGCTGTATTTTCCAGGTTGGTACATATAAATATATTCAACTCATTTTTAGACTATAATATATAGATTTAGTGTTTTGGATTTTTGAAATTAATATCACATAAGAAAATATTATTATGTTATAGTAATGTTAAACTGATTATGGAAATATGTAATAAAAATGCGTGAAGTATGTGAAGGATCAGAATGAATGAAAAAGTACGTCAGAGAATATTTGAACAAACGCCCTCGCTTAAGAGAAAGTCGTAAGGAAGTAATTTTTCTTTTCTTCCAAGCTCTATCTAATTTTCTAATAAATTTATATAACTTCAACTTCTTGACCTGCTCTGGAATTTCTACCCTATATTTTTTTCTCTAAATTCTGTATGATTCTCTTCAATCTTTTTTACATCTCTTTATTGTTACATTCTCTTTCAAATGCTTTGAAATGTCTTCTATTTTGTCAAAGAAGCCATGAACTAGAAAAAGGATTTTGAAAGGAGAAAAATGAATACAATTTTATATAAAATATTTCAATGGCGTCAAAGCATTTCAGTTTAGTCAGACGAAAAATAATATTTTAAAATATTTTATTAAAATATCAATGAATATAGTTACCTTTTTAGTGATAATATATATATTGAAGAAATCAAATGAACTCTATTTTACTGCAATTCTTTTGTAATCAAATAAGAAATCAAATAGAATTTTAAATTTAGTGAGAGACTAAAAGGTAATTATAATCAAAAAGTTGAATGCTTTTAGGGACTTGAATTTGCAATGAAGATAAATAAATGTAAGATTTCTAGGTGGATTCAATAGTTTTATTCTATGTTTAAAATTAGTAAAGTTTAAAGTTTTCTTAAATTCTATACCTACGATTGCAGTTAAACATTTAGCGTGAGACAAAATGTCGACAAACAAAACAAAATAAATAAAAAATGTTTGGTTATAAAAGTTTTATTATTTGAAGTTGTGTATTTTCTGTAGGCCAAGAAACGCTGTGTCGCTATTTGTAAAATAATTTTGAAGTTAATAAATTACTGAATATTTTAACACATTTAAAAATGGTAATTTATCAAATGTTAGACTGTTATAAATTTAGAACTTATTTAAAAGTGTATGTGTAAAGTAATGTGTGCTTAAAAGTATACAATAATTTTCAGAGATGCTTCATAAAAAGTTGTCAAATTTGAAGTGCTTTTAACTTTTTATTTTTGAATGCCAATAAATATTCAATTAGCACCTTTTGATATTTAAAATCCCTTTAGAATGATAACATTTTCAAGTACAGCTGCTGTAAACTTGACATGTCCTCTTTCCGATGGTTTTACCTTTGGAAGGATTTTAAAATTACAGCACTTTGAATTTCATGCGCTTTGAAAATTATGCTGCCCAAGTTTAAATTCTACATTCATTTCCATGTTCAAATAATTTTAATTTGGACTTTAGGTTCTCTTCCTATTTAAAATCCGGTTTTGTCCGGTTTTTATATGGCAAACGGAACCAGAAAAAATTATTTTATCAAAGTCCAATCATTGATTCTATCTGGATTCATCTAGTTTTTATCTAGAAGATGGAACCGAAAATTATTATCGTCAATGCGTAAAACAGGTCTCTATGACAGCACTAGATACACCAAAATACACACCAACTGGCGTGGTACTGGGAGAGTACAAGATCCACTACAATAAAAGCAACAAAAGGTACTGATCTGTTACCGGCGACACTACACTCACAAAAATGTTTGTTTGAATCAAACAACAAAATTTTGTTAAATTCATATCACTGAAAAAAACGAATTTTTTGCTTCAATTAAAAAAAGGCCTATTTAATTTTAATAAATTAAAAATATTTGCCTTATTAATTGAAACAAATAATATGTTTAGTGCAATTTATTTGATTTAGACAAAAAATTGAATCCAAATAAATAAAGACAAACAAAAAATTATTTGCATCAAACACACATTTGTTTGACCCTATATCAAAGAAATAATTTGTTTGATTTAAAAAAACATTTTTCTCAGTCAGTAGTGTGCCAGTACAGAACATAAACAAGAACCTGAGTTCGTGATTTTATCTGGGTCTATCCAATTTTTATGTGTAAATTTTGAAAATATAACTTCTTTTTACGAATTCAATAACATTTATTTTTCAAACATTCACGATTTGAAAAAAAAAATTTACAAAACACTACTGCTTTCTCAAGAAGAAATAACTGTATACAAAAGATCAACTAAAAAAGAGTTCTCAACTAACATTGCGGAGACTTAATTAATAAAACAAAACCCTCATAAGAAGTTACTCTAATGGAAAAGTATATAGATTCTGATAGTGTGGGGAATTTACTGGAAATTAAAGGGAAGCTACTAGAACTGAAGGGTTTTTCTCCGTGAGAGTGTTATCTCAATAAAAATTCACCACACGAATAAAAAAAGGGGTGAGGGGTGGATAAGGAATGGAAAGGTTGATCCCCTGATATTCTAAAGTTCTGATCATGTGCAGAGCCGAATTTAAGTCTCAGGCCGCCCTAGGTCACTCTAAAATTGGCAGCCAATTTTTAAAGTTTAATTACTAGTTTTTTCAATAAACAAGAAAAAAGACAGTACGAGCAAAAGCAGAGATGAATTGTGATAATAAAAAAATATAGGCCAACCCAAAAATTTCCCGCCTTTTCTCAACTTTTATTACTAGTTTATTTGATTGCATAGTTAACAAGCAAAATAAAAAAACAATACGAGTGAAAAAAAACGTGATCTGTAATTTTAAAAAAATGTAAAATTTATTTATGCCCTAAGCCATCCTAAAATTTTTCGACTTTTTGAATTTTTATTACTAGTTTTTTTCGATTGCAAAGTTCATAAGAAAAATAATACAATACAAGGCAAAAATAGACATGTTTTGTAATAATAAAAGAATTTAGTCCACTCTAAAATTTGCCGACCTTTTTCAATTTTCATTGCTAGTTTTTTTTTTTTAATTGCAAAAGAAAAAAGACAATACAAGTGAGAGCAGGCGTGATTTTTAATAATGAATAAAATCAGGCCACCCTAGGGCACCTTAAAATTTACCGGACTTTTTAAAGTTTTATCACTAGTTTTTTTTCTATTGCAAAGTTGACCAAGGAAAAAATGCGATACAATCAAAAATATACGTAATGTGTAATAATAAAATCATTCAGGCCACTCTGAAATTTGACGCCTTTTTTTAATTGGCATTACTAGTTTTTTTAAATGACATTCAAAAACACAATACAAGGGAGAGAAAACGAGATTTGTAATGATAATAAAACTTAGGCCACCCTAAAATTTTCGCCTAGGCAACACTAAAATTTAGTATTCTTTTCAATTATCAATAATAATTTTTTTTCGATTGACAAAAAAAAATACAATACGAGTGAAAACAGACGTGATCTGTAATAATAACAAAAATTAGACCGCCCTAAGCCACTCTGAAATTTGCTGCCGTTTTTAATTCGCATTACTTGTTTTTCTTTCGATTGCACAGTTGACAAGGGAAACAATACAATACAAGCAAAAATATACGCGTGTTGTAATAAAAAGAAAAAATTAGGCCCCCTGCAATTTTCCGTCTATTTCCAATTTTCATTACTATTTTTTTTTCAATTAACAAACAAAAAAGACAATATTAGTGAAAGTAGACGTGATCTGTAATAATACAAAAATGTAGGCTACCCTAAAATTTGCCACTCTTTCTCAATTTTTATTACTAGTTTATTCGATTGCAAAGTAAATAAGCAAAAGAAGACAATACTAGACAAAATAAGCGTGATCTATAATAATAAAAAAATTTAGGCCACCCTAAAATTTGGCACCCTTTTTCAATTTTCGTTACTAGTTTTTTTTATTGCAGGGTTGACAAGAAAAAGACGTGTTTTGCAATAACAAAAAACTTTAGGCCACCTTAACATTCACTGCCCTTTTTCAATTTTCGTTACTAGTTTTTTTCGATTGCAGAGTTGACAAGCAAAAAAAGACAATACGAGTGAAAAATAGACGTGATCTGTAATAATAACAAAAATTTAGACCTCCTTAGGCCCCCCTTAAATTTTCCGCCCTTTTTTAATTTTCTTACTAGTTTTTTTTTTATCGCCGAGTTGACAAGGAGAAAAAAGATAATGCAAGTGAAAACAGGCGTGTTTTGTATTAATAAAAGAAATCACAAGCCATCATGCCGCCCCTAAAAATGTGCTGCCCTATAGGCCTATAGCCCTAAACCATGTTCTTTTCGCCTACGATCATCTGAAGATGCGAGTGAGGTTGCAAGGAAAGTAAGACTGGCAGTGTAGGAAAGCAAGGGAATCTCGGTTTTAAACGCAGATGGCAATGCGCAGGCGGCGCTCACTGCCAGGGTCATTCGTGACACCCTGGCCTAGCCGTGGTCCTATTCGTCGTGCTACGTTCAGTGCGCTTCGCGCGACGAGCGCTTTGAAAATGAGTGGTTTCTTACAACCTTTTCGCGCCCTCACCCTTTCACTTTTATCACAAAAAAGTACCATGAAAAAGGCCCTATGTTCCCAAAATTAAAAAGTTTCGCGACAAAAGTGGCAGTGATGTCTTACGAATTGTAACGAAATTTCAGTGAGTGTTGGTGAACAATCATGCACTTCAGAAATTATATTGAAAACTTCCATTTCTGTGATTAATCTTCAAAAAAATTGCATAAAGTTTAAGGAAATTTTAGTGAGTGATGGTGGAAGAATCCTGCATTTTAGAAATAATTAAAAATATTGGATTGATGTGGTAAAAATTTAAGAAAGTTTTTCAACTAGATTTAAAAAGAACTCAATTTTTAAATCAAAAATAATTTATTATTATGAAGAAATTACTTGTTTTTAAAATGTAGAATTCTGAAAATTAAGGGAAATCCCGTAATTGTTTGTGCTTTCAAAATTATGGCGTTTACAACATTGGAGTACTTTCGAATTTTATTTTATTTTTATTTTATTAAAATTTGACATTTGAAATGCAATGCAGAATAAGAAAAATTAATTGCTTCAGTAATTTGCGCTGATTCTTGGAAATTCAGATAACCGGGAAAGTTATTATAGACGAAATATACTTGTAGATACAGTAATTCAGTGATGGTGTTTTTACGCTCAAGGAAAAAAATAGTTATTGATTTTAATAAAAAAGTTTTTAAAAATAAATTTTTAGTTAATTTTCAAGAAATGCTAAAAAGTAGGCTCATGTGTCATAAAGTGATGACGCTCCTTTTGAATGCAAGAGTGCTCGTTAAAACGCATCGGTGCAATAATAATTGGCAGCTAGGAGACTCGAAAAGCTTCGTGACAAGCTCATTTTATTTTTCTCCTTCCTGAACTTTCTTTGCAAATTGGGGCCTTAGATTTTAATTTAAACCAGTTTTATTATGATTTATTTAAATAAAAGTGAACTGGCATTATATTTATTATGAAATTAAAGCTATTCTTTAGGATTAAAAACTTAATTATTTTTATTTTTTAGGCTGTGTCTACTCGTCTCGAAAAGTTGGGGGACTTGGAAAAGGGTATGGGCTAGTCGTCCAGAATTTTCGGGACGACTAGCCAAGCGTATGAAAAATATTGGACTATTCATCCCGAATTTCAGGACGACGAGACACTTCGTATTTTTTAACCGACTGTTTTTATAAATAGTTAAATTTCCTTCTTATTGATTGAAATAAACAATGTTACATACTTTTGGACATTAGTAAATGTTGGCACCAAGTATGAAAAATGCATTCATACAATTATTTGTGTGTCTATTTTGAATTCAAGCAACTGTTGCAAACGCGAAACAAGAATTGAGGATATGTCTGGAAATTCTTGATTAAATAAGACAAGAACTTGGCATTATTACAAAATTTCCACTTGACCTAAATTAACAATATAGATACTGAAATTTAGGAATTTAGTCCCTTGATTATAAAAATAATTTTCTACCTTAATAAAATTTGTCTAAATACAAAAACGAACCTTATATTTAGACATAGAAAAATGCTTACATTTAAAAAATATTTAAGTTTACAATGAGTGAGTCTTAATCAACTGTTTTAATATCTTCCAATATGAAGCATTTTCAGTAAGTTTTTTAAATGTGACTTTAAATGGACTCTAAATGTAAATATAATAAAGTTATTTCCGGAAATTCAAATTCAATAATTTTATGTATAAAAATGTTTGATTATTTTTGTCGTATCAAGAAATATGTAGTGAGAATAAAAAATTATATCTATCTATACATGAATGCATAACGTCGAAAAGAATAAAGAAGAATGTTTCGATATCGCAACGACTCGGAAGAAAGTTAATGGTCTGTACGGTTTCTTCGAGATCGACGCCTATTATTTTTATAAGCGGATCTCCTTCAAACTTTTTTCATTATCCTTCAACTGCACCAGGTTTTCTGAAATGAGCGCGATATAACATTATCTCGTTACTATATCGACTTAATCTCACATTACCGTACTTATCAGAGTATTTTGCATAATATTCGACTTTCCGACTATTAACGACTACTCAATCCTAAAAAAGTTTCTAATGCTCTTTAGTCCAACTGTCTAACGACCTTCGAAAATACACTGAAAATCCATAAATTTTCATTTTTCGTATTTTTGCACAATGTTTCAAAATACCACCAAAAAATAGTCCAAAATGATCGTGCATTCAAGTAGGAGTTACGCTTTATTATTTTGTTTTCTATTCTAATTCTACATTCAGACTTATAAATTATTTGACACACTAAATATTAACAAATATAATAGAAATAAGGCGTGGGTGCATCAACATCTGAATTCACTTAAATCATTATTCATTTGCAGTGATAATCATTTAACTTTAAATAAGTTAAATTATTTACCTTATAGGTGCACTTTTAATTTAGTGAAATGATTTACTTCTATAAAAAGTTATTGAATTTTAATTCAGTGAATTTAGTTTATCTTGAATGCGCTTTCAATTCAGTGAAATTAAGTGACCAAGGATTTGCTTAAATTCAGTCGAAGTCACTTGAACTTGCTTTTTATTCAGTGACATTAATTTAACACCAATTTAACCTTGAATTTAATACAATTTATTTTAGTTTGATTGCAATTCACGTTTTAATTCGTATATGAATTTACCTTGAATACACTTGAATTCACTTTGAATCGAATTAATTTAACATTAATTAACTGGATTCAAGCTTGAATTCAATGCAATTTAATTAAATCCATTTCAAATCATTGATGTTAATTGACACTGAATTTTATTAGTTTTTTTTAAATAATAAAATTCAGTAAAATTGACTTAAATTCACTTGAATACAGCTTTAAATTACTTGATTCCATAGAATTCATTACTACTCCTTACTATTCATTTTCAAACGAAGTGTCTCGTCGTCCCAAAATTCGGGATAACTAGTTCAATATTTTTCATAAACATGGCTAGTCGTCCCGAAAATTCGAGACGACTAGCCCTTCCCCTTTTCCAAGTCCACCAATTTTTCGGGACGATTAGACACAGACATTTTTAAAATAAAAGAATTTACTTGAATTCAACAACTTCTACTTAAATTCTGCATAATTCACTTGTTAGCAGAATTCTTTGGAATTAGGTAAATATTTTACTTAAATTTTCATAAATTAATTCACATTAACTTCAATTCATTTCACTTTCATTGCCTTTGATATATTTTTTAAACTTTAATTCAATGTACATTATTCAAATTCAGTCAAATTCCTTAAATTTCTTTAATCCGCTTGTACTCTCAATGAATTCCCTTAAATTCAAACAAGATAACTTGACTTCAGTAAAATTAA
>JAUELO010000349.1:841510-853546 GCA_032357855.1 Amphibolips quercusostensackenii
TGACTTCTAAAAACATAAAAATATATTTTGGTCTTTTTTCGCGTGAAAACATTTTTCTAGGTCATTAAAATTAAAAAATTTAAACATTACAGCCTGAAAAAATTTCAATTCAGGCATTAAATACTTAACTGCAAAATGAAAACATCAGAACTTTTGTGAATTTAAATTATTCGCATTTAAAATTAAACAATTTTAAATTCATAAATTTATAAAACTTTTAACAATGTAAAATAACAAATTGAAAGCCCTTTAATGTGTCAGGAATCATTTTTCAAGTACTTACCTTCTGTATTTATAATTTATAGTTCTGTTAATAATATGAATTTTTAAAGTTTTCACAGGAAAAACCTTCCCAATCATTTTAAATGTCACTTATTTAATATCATATAACAAATTATTTGATATTGAATGAGTTTGACCTGATTCTTTCGAATCTGAAAAGTTAATTTTTTATTTTTAATGATTTTCTGGATTGAATAAGGAATTTTTTATTATTAAGATTTTTATTGTGAAGTATCTATTCATACTAGTCTGAATTGGGAGGGGGACATTCTTTATTTTTAACATTTTTATTGAGTTGCAAGGAAGGCAATCTTGGCTTTATTCTTTTTCTGAATTAGTAGATGGAGTTTTTTCTTTTTAGCATCGTTAGTGAATTGATGCGGGGTAAATTTTGTATTTTTAACATTTTGTTTCTAAAATGTTCTAAGGGCTCCTTAAAATTATTTACTTTTTAAAGGCTGAATTTGAAAATTTTAGTTTCTAAATCTCTTAATTTTTCATTGGTCAGTCTAAAACTTTTTCAATTCAAATGTATTTTCCTTAAATATTCTTGAATTTGAAATTGGAAACCTGAAAAATTGAAGAGTTTTAAGTTAAATGCCATGAATTCCAAAAAAATTCGGAAACGTTTATCAGTAAGTTTACACACTTTTCATCAATCATAGGCATTAGGAAAACATTTGACATTTAAAAATTAAGATCAAAAATAAATTAAGCTTTTTTTTTAATTAGGATTTCTTTGTCTGAAAAAGGCTTAAATTTTTTCTTTTAAATACCTTCAGGTTCAAAAATGGACATATAATTATTTATCGTTCGGTAGGTTTCGTGCGGATACCATCATTTTGAGTGATTTGAGTCTCTTTTATTATAAATAAACAACGATTATGTTTAATATAAATGACATAAAAACCCTGTCGAAACTGCAGTGAAAAAAAATTTTAATAGATATTAAAATAGTTTGAAGAAACCAAAGATTTTAGAAGCAAACAACCTAAGATTTTTTTTAGTAGAAAAAAGAACCCTTGATTCGAAAACTATCAAATTTTTGTTTACATTTATTTAAATTTAAACGCAAAATTAATCTATATACATAAATGTTGAAAAAGAGATCTACAATAATTAATAATTTAGACAATTTTTTCAAAATTGGGTCACGTTAATTTCAAGTTTATATTGAAAACTAAATACTTTAGAAAGTAAATACCCATAAAAATTTTAAAAATCTTATTATTTGTCAATCTTTGAGTAAACGATTTAAAAAACGAAAGCGCATTTATGAATTTTTTATTTTTATATTGAGGTTTTTAAAATTTCTTAAAATCATTTTAATTTCAATTTCAATTTGAAAACATTTATATTCAAAAGTGTTTATCTTTAAGAATCTCTGAATGGGATAGTTGCATGATTCTTAGATCATTTATTTTTTAAATACTTTACAAAATGATAAAAATTTTAATACATTTAAAACATTTTTAAAAACTTGACTTTTGTTACCTAATTTTGGAACACTGAAAAATTATTCAAATTTAAATTATGTAAAAAATGTTTGTACATTTTGGCGAAGACTTAGAAATTTAGAAATCCAATTATAATTTTGTGAAACGAGACGATAATATATCACTCGAAGTCACTGCGATGCTGTTTTTTTGATGGGATGGTTTAGATAAGCAATTTTCTGAAGGAAAGGATAAGAATCGAAGTAACTAACCTTCCCCTTTCCATTTTCCACAGTTCAAGTTTCTGTATCAAATTTAGAATATAAAATATAAAATAGAATCTTACTAAATCGAAGATGGTGACTATTTTATAAAAAGTGGAGAATCTAATTTAGTCATTTTCGATCCCAAAATACATCTTCTGCATAAAAAATTTCTGGCACACGTGGTAGATAAAACCAAACACCCTATACGTGTAAACTGTCTCATAAATACTCATACAAGCGAACGTGTAAGTAGTTATATGATATTGCCTTTTATCGAAAGTAATACAAAACTGTTTTTATTTATTTATTACGACCTAGTAGAAAAATACAATATAGTTTGGTTGGCCGATTTTTACAGAGAAAGGTTTTTTAAGAAATAAAAACTTAATTATATTCACTAAAAGTTGTTGCAAAATAAATAATTTAGAGTTTAAAAATAAAAAATGTAATAATTGTTAACCGAGAAAAAGATTAATTAATTCTCAACGCTATACATATATTGATTTATTATTTCTATCAGAAATACTGTCACCAGAGGTTTTTTAGGTCAGGTGGCTAAAACAAAAAATAATTTCTTTGATTTGCAAAGATACCCCCCAAAATTGAAGAGCCACCGCCAGAAATTTAACAACAAACCTTTTACAAAAAATACATTTTTGGTTTTGTCATAGTTTTCAGTGTAAAGATTTCATGAATGCAAGTAGAATATTAATAAAAATAATTACCCCTTGAAAAAGTTAGCTTTTGACTCATAGGGTTGGTTTTCCAATTTTCCTGCAGTTTTTAATTGTATACCTATTCTAAGGACGGTTCACGATGTTTATACAAAAAAAAATTAATTTCATGTATATAATAAGACAAAACTATGTTTTTACGTTTAGGGGCCGTTGCCGTTTTCAAGGAAAATTTCAGCAAAATTCACAGTTTGTTCACCAAATAAAAGCTTTTTGGGGGATGCCAAAATAAATCAAAGAAACTATTTTTCATTTAAGCCACCCTAGGTTTATATTCTTGTTTACAATAGTAATTCCATGTAACGTATTGTGCATCTTCATAAAGTCAAATTGCAGGATTTTATTGTTACACGTATGTATCCTCTGTCTAAGGACATTTCATATAAAGTTGTTGGAAAACACTTTTATTCACGATAATTGACCTACTATTTATATATTTTCTCATAAATCCCGTAGAAATAAAAAGAACTCTAAAATCAGAAAGCTTTATGCATAACAGAAGTCACGAGTATATCACCAAAAAGAAACGTAATTTGAGAAACTTTCTCACAATTGTAATACAAAAAATACAACAACAAAAAAACAAATTTTTACTTTGCAAGCTAAAAATTAAATTTTAGATTTATTATAAGTGTATAAATCTGGCCCATATTAATTACTACAAATAATCTACAAGTGCACGCAGATAATACACTTCTTTCGCAGGTTGAAGTTGGTTCGCAGATATGCTTTTGGTTTTATATTCTTGTTCTTTTTTTAATTGGTTCTTTCTATTACTTACACTTTGGCAGCGAATAAGGTAGCGTCTATTAATTACTCAAGGGCTATTTTTTGAATTGTATTATTTGAAATTTCTTGGGATCAATTTTAAATCTTTCACAGAGAGAAATTCCTGGTTACAGTAACCTGGTGAAGACTGTTAAATTTGTCTTTGACCACATTTTCAGGCTAGAACTGAGTTTAAAATAGTGGTACCAGTGTCTTTTTTTTCTATTTATAAGAGCCAGAATTATTCATCACAGTAATTTGCGAGACAGTCTTCGAGAATAAGGTTATGTGATTAACGTCGCAATCGCAAAACACTCGGTTCTGACTTGATGCATTTTACATGGTGTGAAGAGACTGACGAGACTCTTTACGAAATTTATTTTTTTATACTTTTTTTAAATTTCATTTCGAGAGTTTGGGCTGTATTTTCACTAGATAACTTTGAGAGAAATATATTTTGAACACAAAGATATGTTTTTTTCAATTTGTAGTTTACTGCGCATATGCAATAGAAAAATGACTGTTTTACGTAGCTACCTCGAAGCAGCTACAATTTTTAGGTTTCAGTAACCAGAAATATTTAACAGATTCAACCTGAAATTTTGTTCAAATACATTTTTTACTGTAACCAGAAATAGGAAATCGTACTTAACCTGTTTACTGCAACCAGTTTTCGGCTTATTGCTACGGGATCGTTTGTCACCGAGACTGTGCTTTGTAGTACTGGTGACCATATTCAATTAACCAGATTTTTCAGGTTAATGCGACCACGGTCTATTTACCTGTGTTGAAACTGTTCAAAAAAATGAAATTAATAATTGGAAACTAATATTTTCGAAATACAATGGAACCTGGAATAAGGAACCTCGGATTTACGATATTCCTAGAATTGATGTCCTTAGCATTTTGGTTTATGCGGGGACCGCGGTACCGAAAGACAGGTGGTGCTCAGACATGCGTGACAAACAGCATCGTAGCGACAAAAGGGGCAGTGCGCGAGTACTCACCCGCGTCTGATGCATAATATTATGTATTCCAATTGGAAATGGTTCACACGGCCCTTACTGTTTACGTTTGGATTCCCTAGACTTAAGATCAAGGTCACTGCAAGCCATGCCCGAAACCGTTCTTTATTACAGTTACCAGTGTGTATGTTCCTTAAATTTTCTTTTTTGGATAATAAGTTTTTTATTTTTTTATTACTTAAAATATTCGGAATAGAGAAGAGTAGGGTATGGTGTCGGTACTGGACACAATGACAATTGCAAATAACGCTCGTGTTTTTTTTTTATCTGAAATTAGTTGGGAAAATAGTGATTTGATGCGATTTCTGTTTCAAAATATGCATCTCAAGAGTAATTACCAAAAAACCGTTTGGCTGAAACCGATGAAAAAGTCTTTGGCTGAAATTGCGCACTTAGATCATATTTTGAAATACTCCAAAGTTAAAAAGTTAGCTTTTAATAGGCGAAGTATTTTATTGAACTTCTGGTATCATGGTTTGTTTCTATAAACTTTTTAAATATATTAAAATTAATTAAGTCTTGCGCCGTCAATATATGGGCCTTGACGCCGCGCCATGGTGCGGCGCGCCCTATACGTATTTCAGCAGGGAGTAAGAGGTTCTAACTGATTTTGCCACATACTTTACTTTGATTAATAAAAAAACATTAAATTAGTCCTGAAAATGTCTGGGGTAATAATTTCTCGTATAATAATTACTTCGTATAACGAAGAAGAATTATTCTTCTTCGTTATGCATTACACGTTCCAGAATTATTATATTATATCATTTTATTAAAAAATGTTCATATTGTTTAAATAAACGGAAATAATATGACGGTCACCGAACCACAGTGTGTGGGGTACGCTGACTGAAATACAACATCCATCAAATAATTGAATGTCAACTAATGACGTAATCAAAAAGGGGTTTGGGGCAATAACATGTTCCCTGGTAATGTAATCTTCCCCTTAAAAAATACACGCATGAAAATTACATTTCAATTATAATAAATTGAGAATTTAAGTCAAAGGGCGGCACCATAACCCACTCTCCCCTGATACGAAAAAGTCTTACCCTTCTTAACTTCTAATATTAGTTCCAGTAAAAATAATTAAACTGTTAAAACTGGTTGCAATTAAAAAATTATATTTCAAGCAGGAATAGATTCTTCAGCCTTCTTAGTTCATTATAGCAAGAAAGTTAAAATAAAAAATTTGCATTTATTTCTTCAAAATTAAGTGTTTTATACTAAGAGCAATGAAAATGGTATGTGACCACGTTTACCGAAATTTTGGTACAAATAGCTGGATTTTTTCGATACAAATAAAGGTATCTAGAAAAGGGGCTATTTGTGAAATCTTTTAAAGTTCTGCATTCCACTAAATCTTTGAATTCTCTGAATTCCTCAAATTATCTTGAATATTCTCAATTCCTTAAATTCTTGAAATTTTTAAGTTCCCTAAATGCTCTGAAATTTTCTGAATTCCTGGAATATACTCATAATTCCTTGAATATTCAGAATTATCTGAATTCCTTAACTTCATAATCTTCTTGAATAGTCTGAATTTATGAAATTTTTTTAATTTTCTGAATCTCCTGTATCCCTTGAACCTTCCTAGTTCGAAAAATTCACAGAATTATCTAAATTTCTTGAATTACCTGAATTCTCTGAACTCTTTCAATTTCTTTAATTTCATGACTTCATTGCATTTTTTTAATGCCCTGAATTTCCTGAAATCATCTGAGTTCCCTGAATTCCTTGAAAAATCTTAATTCCGTGAAATCTCTAAATCCCTGAAATTCTCTGGATTTCCTAAAATCCTTAAATTTCTGGAATACTCTGAATTCCCTGAACTCCTAGAATATGCTGAATTCCCTGCATTTCTTAAATATTCTCAATTCTCTAAATTTCTGAAAATCTCTGAACTCCTATTCTCTGAAATCCTTAATTTCTCTAAATTTCCTGAAATCCTTGAATATTCCGAATTTCCAGAGTTTTCTTTGAATATTCTAAATTCTCTTAATGTATTGAATTCCCTAAATAATTTAAGATATTTGCAATTTTATGCATTCCGTAAAATCCTCGAATATACTGAATTTCTTAAATATTTGGAATTAACTAAATTCTCTGAAATCCTTGAATATTCTGAATTCTTTGAATTCCTGAAATACTTTGAATTCTTTGAATTCCTAAAATACTTCAAATTCTCTGAATCCCCTAAATTCCTAAAATTTTCTGAATTTTTTGAATTCCTTGAATTTATAAAATGAAAAATAATTCAAAGGAATAAAACACTTAAAATTACTGATTTAATACTGATACATATTTAAAATTTAACTATGTCACTGTATAATTTTTTATTTGCTCTGCAATTGAAAAGTGACGAAAAGGCATTATGTACTGAAGATTTTTGAAGGTTCTTCACAATTTTGCAAGCCCCTTTTCACATTAATCTCTGAAAAAATAAAAAAATAATTTGCATGAGAAATAAAACAACGCCTTTCAAATTTTTCTATTCAAGTGATTAAGGGTCATTGCCAAAAAGTTCGACTTTTTAAGTCCCAGTCATTTTCCGATTTTCCTTTGAATAATAACGCTTTTCTATAATTATCAGAGTAAAGTGCTTATATCAAAGCACACTTTGTAAAGTTTCAAAATTGTAGATGACTTCGTTTAGAAATTATAAATAAAAAATTACGCAAAATGTCTTGTCACGCACGTGTCCTAACATACAAATTTAAAATGAAAACTCGCTGAAAAATGTTAACAAAATTTTAAAAATATTTGTTATTCACAGATATTACTTATGTTGGGTTGAAAATAATAAAAATCAAGAGTAGAGTTCAACATTTTAGAGGTCAAGATATTAAAAATCACTTCAAAGTTTATTTTATGAGCTTTTTGTCTGGTCACGCTGCATTGCTATTTGAGGTTAAAACTCAAAAATAATTATTTGAACTATTTATGCGATCTAAAATTTTTAATTTTATACTTAGGAAGATTTCATTATAGTTTGAAATCGATTTATCAACGTTGATTTCAAATAACTGTTAATAATTGCCACTATTTTTGCATAATTTTTTAAATAAAATGTCCGTTAATGCTCCATATTAGTTTATCATACTATAAAAGGAGAGGATATTTTGAACCGCTGAATTCAAAATCAAATTAATTGTTAAAAAATTCATTTTTTAATGTTTTAAAATATCTTAGAGGGTTCAAAAACTTTTTTGTTTTCGAAAATTTCATTGTCTAAAATGGTAGTGGTAATGGTAATGTTTTCCGCATGCTGTAGCGCACGTATAATTTCTAGTCTGAATTAATGAATCCGAAGAAATCTATTTGGAGTTGCATCTATACAGTTATTCATACTGTAAAAATGCTCTAAATGTAAAATCATATTTTTACGACCCACAAAGAAAATGAAGGGTCTGAAGCACTTGCTCGTTACCAGCAATTTCACACTACTTTCTATCCTCAAAAGCACTGGCTGCAAAATTGCATACTAGAGATACTTTCTTTGGCTTATAGCAAAATTTACATTGTTGAAATTACGCATGGAAATTACATATGCATGCAATTTATTTCATTAAGATTCATCGTCGTACATTTCAGCTATTCATTTTATGTAAAATCCTAGATTATCCTGCGCTTTTTTTAATTTAAGCTTCCTTTTAAAAATAAACGAGTTCTGGGAAATGTCTACCTGAAACAAAGGAATCACTTCAAATGAGCTTGTTTTATCTCGATGTTGCTTGAATTTTTCTTCAACTGTACATACCTGAACTGAAATAAAAAATAATACTTTTTACTTTTGAAAAATGCTTACAATCATTTCTGTGTATCAAAAATTTATTCAAGACTTTTCCTTGTTATTTGCATTCAAGAAGACTTCATTATGCGAGTAATAAAAGACGGAAAATCGTGGAAAGGTTATTCCTGTATTCAAATTGGTTTAAGAGAATCTGCTGTAGAAAATGGTTATAACATTGTTATTAAAGATCTGATCTGATTTTTACTTGTAAAGTACCTCCGACTCAAAGATAAAATTAAACCTTCTTTATACAAGCGCAGAAAGTCCTCTTGAAACCCTTTATTCTCTTCCTTTATTCTTTTTTATCTTTACCTTTTTTATCTTTAGTATTCTTCTTTACATTTTTCTGAATCGAAGAAATAATCATACAAGAATAGAAATATTAAATCTCATAATCAAATATTAATTTTTTTTCAAAGCTTATTTACAACCATTAATGAATTAAACAAAAAAATATTAGTTCTTCGAAAAAAGTGGATTCAAATAATTGATCCAAAATCTGAAAGCAAAAGCATAGTAGGAAAGAACTGAAAGTTAAAAATTGCCAAGAATAAAGTTTAATTAATTTGACTAGTGGCGAAATTTCATGTCGCGACAGGGACTTTTTTTGTATGTCAGATGTCAAATTTCCTTCATCAGTCAACTGCGATGATTGATGAATTCATAAGTAATTCTATCCTGCTTTACTCTTTTTTCCACAGTACTGCAATTAATTTTCGAGTATAACACGAAGATCACATAACTCGATGGAAAATTTTCCGGCACAGCTCTAATGACTATTCAAAGGTATCGTTATTAATAAATATTTCAATTAACTAAGAAAACTACAAATTTCAAATAAAAATCATAGATAATATGGAAACGAAAAGATTTCCATAATAATATTTCTTGTCTTTACACATATAAAATTTAACTTTCTAGTATAACGTAATTTCATTTCTCATTTTTCATTTCTTAATCTAAACTCTAAATAAACTAAAATTGTCAAATTTAAAAGATTCAAGCCTTAACTTAAAAAATATTTAAGTCTAAGAACTTGTCCAAGAACTGTTTTGAAATATGTGCTTCCAGTTTCATCTCTGCCATTTTAAAAACTTAAAATAACTCATTCCATGTGAAAAATCATGCCGATTAAAATCAAATTAATTGGATTCTTTTAGGGATGTATTATTAAAGTAATCTAACGAAACCTGAGCCTATAAATATAAAAAATTTTAAGTTATGGAAAAAACAATTTTTTTTTTTAAATTTACTTTTCTCGAAAAGTATGGAAGATATTTTTATTTATTTATTTTTTTTTTGTAACAAAATTTCTCTATAAGCTCAAAAAATGGTTGAAGTAAAAAAAATAATTTAAAAACAATGGTTAGAAAATTACAACCATTTTGCTTACTCATATAGATAGCTTTGTAACGATGCAAATTTTGGAACCTAATTTTTATCTTGATATAATTCGACCTCAGAAGCGCAAGAGTGACGTTTTTAAAAAATGTATGTGCGTGTGTGTCAACAATATTCTTTTCATGATAATTTGAAAATAAGTTGAGCAAGCGTCATAAAATTTAGAGAAATTGTAGTCTTAAACAATGCCCATTATTGATTAATTTTTCGTTTATAAGTAAAATTTTTTCAAATATTAGGAACATAGCAGCATCATAAGTATCAAATTTATTCGTTTTGATAAAATCAATCCATTGAACTATATAAAAATCTTTTATGACATTTGAACAAAAAACAATATCAATAAATAATAATAAGCAATAATAAATAATAAAAAAGCGCAGGCGAAATCCCCTTTTGCATTTCCTCATACTTCTTATACTATCGAAAATCCTCTTCTCAACCCCTCTGCATTCAATAATTATTTCAAAGAATTAATTATCCGGGAATTCTCTGTAGAAGAAAAACCATTTTAAAATCTTAGGACTGAAATGAAAAATTAAATTGTAAAAGAGTTGTTGGTGAAATGGTTTTGGATTTAGGATAAAAAAAATGAATTCAATTAGTTAATATTCAAACCAAACCTAATTTGTCATGTTTACCAACAAAAATATAATTAATATAAATTTTACACTTATTTTATACCCATGGAAAATAAACTCATAAAATAAACAATATATAGAAAATTAAACCGTTGCATTGTTGTTCAAAAATACTGATTCCCGACGAAAAACACTAACGTAACCTAAGTTTTTCAAAATTGTAAATTTATATTTTGAACTTAAATGATTTTTCCTTATTATAATATATCCGTCGAATAACGCTAATATACCCTATTATGGTCCAAATATTGTAAATATTTTTTTAATCTTATGATTTGATATGATGTTCAAATAAACTGTTTAAGATTGTCAGTCTTTGTTCAAACGTAATGTTTTTTTTGTTTAACAAGGAGATAATCAAGGTCGGGATTTTTTTTAATCTCATAAATCCCCTACTGAGAGTCCATTACATGACTATCAATTTGCAAAAACATTATTTGCCAATGAAAAGCCATTTTAAAAAAATATACTTTTTTCAAAACAAAATTTGTTATAGAATAAAATGTTTATTTATTAAATTCTCATAGAAAATTTTGTAAATATAACATTTTCAATACTTGTTTCTGATACAAAGTTTTCTTTCTTCTTGAATTTTCAACAGTTGAAAATGGAAATTTGAATTTTCCTCATTTTTCAACAGTTAAATTTTAAACTGTTGAAAATTAAAGAAAATTGAAAATTTAATTTGAATATTGAAAATAGATTTTCTATGTATGTACAACGCCATAAAATAAAATAAAACATTTTTGAAAAAATGACACGAAATAAAATAGAATAATAAGAGTAACAACATTATTTGCCTAAATTATATCTACATTTTACGCTAGGATGCGTAGGTTTTGTTCAATCGTGAAAAATAAAATTGCAAGTAAACAAATTAAATTTTTGGAAAAACGACACAAGATACAATAAAATGTTCAATAACTAAATTTTTCAATATCAATGCATATTATGAATTGTAATGATATAAATTTATTGAAATGGTACATTTATCAGGAAAGCTACGGATGAAGAATAATGTGAAATAGGAAACAAGTATTTAAGTAATCATGAAAAATAAAATTTTTACTTCATTTTGCAATATCTGGATAAGCACTCCCGGACCGAGGTAAAGAAATTGATATAATATACATTAATTATAATTGAGTTGAACATCATATAGAAAATTTTGCGTTTTGAAAAATGAGTTCGTTGAAGCTGAAGGAGCTTCAACAAAAGAGAATTCACAATGACTAAATCACACTTGTCGATATTGTCGAGCGTGAAGTGCGAGAATCGACAGACGCACGCCCTGGGTGCGCTCAAACTTGTGAGCCACGCCCACACTGCGCGATGAGAATGTGTATCTGAACTGACTTAAACTGAAAAGTACAACTTGAACTGAACCAGTGAAATCTTCACTGGTTAAATCAGCAGTTGGAGTTATCACTGGTGAACCAGTGATTTTCTGATTTTTACTGGGTGAAACAGTAAGTGACTCAATTAGAACTTTTAAGGAAATGTACTAATGACGCCAAATGATAGATTTAACCAGTGATCATACCAGTGATAAAGTTCTCCACGCGGCCAAGATATGAACTTCAGTTAGTACACGCGTGTCGCCGGTCGGGTGTTTGCATTTCTTGAAAGAAAACTATTTTTATTGTGCACTAGTGTTTGTGTTAGAAATACTTGGGGCCTGGCTGCG
>JAUELO010000349.1:893157-905365 GCA_032357855.1 Amphibolips quercusostensackenii
TCATATATTCCGAGTGCCGTTGTAAATAGGGAAGTCGTATTACTACGAGGGATAGAATTTCGTGCACTCAAAAAGTAAACATTAGAGGGTTAAAATGATATTCTCAACCTTCCTCGACGTTAATGATAAAGTACTAAGAATCTCTTAGAAACAAAAATCCAGGAAAAATAAGACCTTGTTTTAACCGAAACTATGATAAAAAATTAGTTAAAATAAAACATTTGAATACGCGAATTAATCTCAAATCTGAAAAAAAAACTGAAACGCAGGGTAAATAATGGAGAATAATATTTTATATCTTCTTTACTATTTTATAAATTGAAGATATTATCTAACATATAAAACACAAATTTGTTATGACGAACATTAAATTAATTTGAATAGAAAGAAACAGGGTTTTATTCATTTTTTAGTATTACTACAAACTTGTCCTAAAAGAACATTTCATTTCAACTCAACTACCTCAAATAAAAATATTAATTTTTTTTAGTGTAAGTTTAAATTATTTTTCTTGATTATTGGAAAACTCAATTAAGCCAAATACTTAAGTCTTTAAACAAAACAGATGAATTCTTAACCAGAATACTAGGTTTTTTAACCGAAGAGAATGAACTTTCAACCAAAAATAGTTGGATTTTCTCACTGGGTTCTGTAAATTCAGTTTGAATTTATGTGGAAAAACAAGAAAAAGAGGAAAGTCTGTGAAACCTGCAATAAATAACTAGGGATTTTGATAATTTATAGACTAAAGAATAATATTTTGAACAAAAAATTAATGTTCATTGTTAATACTTTTAAAATGTTAGGTTAGAAAACTGGAGATTATGACCAGAAAATTTCGGACTACGCATATTTAGGCCCTAAAAAATAATAAAATTGTACGTTTGTAAAACTAAATACTTATTGTTATTAACGCATTTTATGTTCTAAAAGTAATTTCATTAAGGTTCAACGTTTATTTAATACAGAGTTTTTATTTTATATTTATGTTCGTCCCCTAAGTTTATAAAATCTTAATAAGTTTTTGAGAGGGTCGGAGCAAATTTCACGGTATCTTATAGGAGGGAAGGGTGGATTGAAAATATCAGAAAACCCCCCTACGATAGTTCAGGTATCTCATACGAACAAAGTTCTTTTTGCCATATGAAATAGGTGAAGAGCCTTTTTTTAGCAAAAACTGTTTCTAGAAGGGTCCTGATAAATATTCCAAATTTTTTAGAAATGATTTCGACGCGTCCCGGACATTTGTTTGAAAAAAGTTCTAAAAACCGTGTTTGTCCCTCCCATTGCATTTCAAAGCAAAATATCCAAGGATAAAATTAAAGCAGACAATATAGTAAGAAAGTTACGTGAAAAGAAGAACCTTCTACCTTGAATAGGTGTCGAGTTATGACTTCTTAAAGAAATCCAATTTCTTTCAAAAAAGAGGCTGAAAAATAAAATTCTAAAGTTTGTATTTGTACTTTGGGCCTGTTAATTTTGCGAAAAAATTTTCTGGATTTCAACTAATGTAGACGCAATTTCAATTAATTCTAAAAAACAAAGATTGAGCCGTAATAAGTCATAAGTTATGGCCTCCCAAAGTTGACCCCTTTTGACTTTTTTTTGGGGAAAATTACTTGTGTTTAGTTTCTTCAAATTACTTTGTTTGTAAGTGAGGCTATGTTAATGACGCCATAGAAAGAGATGTAGCGCAGGAAATTGTGCGTACATCTAAAAAAATAATCTAACTTTCATAGGTCAAGAATTGAGACTCCTAAAAAAACTCATTTTTTGCTATTTTCAACGCTGAAGTTTTTTTTAATAGCTTATTTCGTGCATATTTCATGATGAAACTGTAACTATTAATTGTTTAACTAATATTGTTTAAATAATACTTTTTACTCTATCAATTTGGAGCATATTTTATATATTGTCTTTGTGAAAATAAATTACAGAATATGTTGTCGAAAGCGAATGAAAGAAAAATGATAAATTATTTGTTTTTGCATTGATTGTTCATTTATTATATAAAATGATATTGAAGGAATTAGTTTATATTAAAAATTCAAAAAATTGATAAACTTATATCAGAAAAAGAAATATTATTTCTTACAATGAATTGTAAAGTTTCACTATGGAAAACATTTTTAAAAAACCCTCCGGGGTGGTGTGGACAAGAGTTAATTTTACAAAACAATTTTTAAGTTGTTACTATGTAGTCCATCTTCTAATACGAATTAATTTATCAGTGAATCATTCAATCAGTTTTTATTGCATAATTATGTGATTAATTTGCTTACATATTCATTTATTATAAATAATTAACCATAATTGTTTTTTCTGCGATGATTAGTTTATCATTTTTTGGCATGTTTAAGATAAAATAATACAATGTTGTAAAAATAATCTCATTAATAACGTTTTATAGAAGTGTATTTGTAATGAATTGCCGATGCACATATGCCACCAAAACGCTCAAATACGGTCACAATACGTACTGAGCCTTCCGAACGGATAGGGTCAACGCTTCATGGTCATAACTCGCGGCCTATAAAAGCTAAAACATTTTTACTTTTTTATTTTGCGCAGAATTGGATCCCCTTTTATTTATCCTGTGACATTTTTTTCGTAGGATATGAATGAAATAAACTACCACCTAACTAGATGATTTTTTATTTAGATTAACGGATAATTTGCTGCACTGCAACTTTTTCATTAACGTCATTAATGTAGCGTCACACACAAACGAAGTACTTTGAAAAAACTGAACACGAGTAATTTACCCTAAAAAATAGGTTAGAAAGTGGTCAACTTTAGGAGGCTATCTAGAATATTTTGTCGTGAAATTAACAGATTCCAAAGTACAGAAACAAACTTCAGAATTTGATTTGCAAGCCTATTTTTTGAAAAAAAATCGAGTTTGCTTGAAGAATCGTGACTCGGTACCTATTAGAGGCAGTAGGTTTTTCTTTGTATTTAGCTTTCTCAGAATGTTGTCTTGTTTAATTTTGCTGAAAGATATTTTCTCTAAAATATTTCCAGAACGTGTCGCAGTTATTTTTAGCAAATTTGGAATTTTCATCAGGACCCGTCCATAAAGCGCTTTACAAAAAAACAAGCTTTACCTACATAGTACGGTATAAAGTACCAGGTGCCTGAACTATAACCATATAGATTATGGTAGCCATTTACTTGGCCTGAAAAGTTCGGTAATATGAAGCTACAAAATGGCTAAGTTTGAAGAGAACAGGTAAAGATTGAAAATTCGAGGTGCGTTGGGTTAAAATGAAATGCCTCGTATAAAATATCGATGGCGCCTATAAATCAGAATTATATGAAAGTAACCCGATAACAAATCAATGCGCTGAACTTACATTATTCATATCGTGCTTTATTTGCCAATTCCCGGATTTATAAGGACGGTTTTGAGTCGCATCCATTATACGTTAAGCTTATGTAAAGAAGCATCACATGTCGTTACATGGTTAACCCAATCGCGCGGTGCTTCGTAACCGTCAATAAATCTTTGATTAACAAGATTAAAGCGTCTTTTCTCAAATGGAGAGGCAGGTGCCGAGTAAAAATGTACCGACTATCTACAACACTTTCCTTTATTTTTCTGTCACAACAGTTTACGAAAATACGAACTACGAAAATTCCTGGCTCCCACGAGAGATCATGAAAATAGCTTAAAAGCTCTAAGAATGAGAAAATGTATAAAAAGAATCGGAAGATGAATGAGTAAGGATTTAGAATAAGTCTACATTACGATTTTTTCTAAAAATAGTGAAGGAATGTTAAATATTGTTTGTCAAATAATTTCCTTAAATACGTAGCTTGGACTTAAAATATTTGTGTGCAATAAAGTTTGTCTCTAAAGTTTTTTTAGCTTTTAAAGTTTTATAACAAAATTAATGAAAGAAGTTAAGAGTTGCTTGTCTGCATAAGATAAAAACAAAATTAGATTCATACTTTTTTATTCATATTTGGGGAATCTTTTCAGTCAGGTATAAGAACTTATTAATTCTAGGAATCTCAACTTTTAGCCTAGAACTGGAATAAAATTTGTTTAACTTAAAACTTCTCGTAACCTTCGCGTTTTAATGTAATCCAAACTGCGTCATTTAGCAGAAAAATATCCACAAGAAACAGACTTTTTTACAGTCTTATGAATCACTAGTATCTTAAAAAGAAATTCAAACCATGCTTTAAGTTTCTCAAGTTCACTTTAATGAAAAAAATCTGTAATATTTACTGAAATAACCCTCATATTTTTATGTACTCTGGAAAATTTGGTGTCTGCACTATAAAAAAGTATACTTAAAATTGTTACCTCTAAAATTTTTTTGATAGTTTATTCAGAGATAAACTTAAATTCTGCATATTTGTCTGAATTTTAGAGGCCAATATCTGATTTTATCAATTTAATCATAAGTTTTATTGAACTCGGATAAACTTTCTTTGAATTCAGACAAATTTTAAATTTTAAGTATTTTTTTCTATTTGTGTGTCTTTATAAAGGCTAGTAAAATTCAATACAATGCATGATTTTTGCAAATATTTACACACTTAACTTTCAATTCTAAAAAATTCGAAAATAGGTGCTTTATGTAGAAAAAATTAAAATTAAAATACCAGATAACACCATCACAAATTGTATTTTGATAAAAGCATCTCAGTTTGCTTTAAAATTAATTGATTAAAGCAAAAACTAATAACAGTCACCTTTTTTTGTACAAATAATAAGAGATACTATATTAATGTTTTAAGAGAAAAGTTAATAATTAACTAATTTTTCATTCAAAATTTTTTCCTTATCATACTAACACCTATCGTAACTAATCCCTAACTTGACCCTATCAAATCTATTCAATCTTTCTTGGGGGTGTAGTTTTATTCATATCTTTGTCTGATTATCTCTTTGAATAAAATATTTTATAACGTTTGATTCGAACTCTTTATAAATTTATTATATTCTTTTATGGTAAATAATAAGCATTATTGTTTATGCAATAATTTTATATATAGAATTATCTAGGGAGTCAGATTAAAATTCTGTATAGAATTTTATATCATAAGGAGACTCCGAGGATATTTCTTCAAAATTCAAGAAAATTCTTCCCTAGATATAGGATGTTTCATACAAAAAAATTATATGTTCTTGAGTTCTCTTAGAGAGCGTGCACCAATTACGAAAGGTTGGGGTGGGTTCCGGAAAATTGCACAAATCCTTATTTGAAGAAAATGTTATAAATTCCTTAACCTATTTTAGATCATGTAAACATTTTTTGAAATACTTGAAATTCTATGGATATCGTACATAATCGCTTGAAACCCATATAAAACGATTGAGCTCCCTGGAAATCCTTCAAAACACTTTAAAAGTAGCGCAAATTCTGGCAATCTCTTTAAATCTTCAAAATCTCATGAAAATGCATTATAATCCTTTAAATTCCATAAAAATCCCTTAAAACCTCTAAAAACCGGATAAAATCTTTGAAATTCCGTGAAATATTTCGAAATCTTATGATATCTCTTAAAAAATCTTTAAAATCCCTTAAAAACCCTTAAAAATTCATTGAATTCTTTAAAATATTATTGAAATAATAAAATTAAAATATTTTAAAAGACATTAAAATTCCTCGAAATCCCTTAATATCATTGAATCCTTCGAAATTCGTAAAAATAATTCTGTATCGCATAAAATCCTTCAAAATCCTTTTAAAATCTAGTGAATTATTTTAAGATATCTTAAATTCCCTTAAAATCCTATAAAATTCTTTAAAAACTGTGCAAATCCTTGAAATCGCTTGCAATCTTTAAAATCCCTTATAATCTTTTAAAATTTGTGGAAATCTCTTAAAGTCTCTGAAAATCGGTTAAAATCCTAGGAATTCTGTTTGATATTTCGAAATCTTACGAGATCCCTTGAAATCTTTGAAGTCTCTTTAAAATTCACTGAAATCTTTCAAATTTGTGAGAATATCTCTGAATCTCTTGAAATCTCTTACAATGTATTAAAATCTTTTAAAAGCCATTGCAATTTCTCGAAATCCCTTGTAAACCTTCATTAAATTCGGACATCCTACTTGAAATTCCATTAAGTAATTTCAAATCTCACCAAAACGTCAAAAATCCATGGACATACTTTGGAATCTTTTGAAATCTCTTAAAATCTTTTTAAATCCCATGAAATCCTCGAGACCATTTTATATCACTTTAAATTTCTTAAAATTCTTCAAAATCTTTGCAAATCTTTTGAAATATCTGGAAGCTTTTGAATTCTTTTTAAATTCCTCCAAATCTTCGAAATTCCAATAAAATCCCCCGTTAGCCTTCAAAATTCATTAATTATTTTGACATATTTCGAAATCTCTTAATAGCATATTGTGTTACGAGGCAATAATTTCACCTTTGACAGCGGACGACTGTCAAAGGTGCCATTGCTGTCTAGTGACACATGACATTTAACGCAAAAAAGGACGGTTCCGTGTTTCTCCGTCCGTATTTCAGTAATCTGCGGGACGCCAATCTTCGAAAATCGTACATGTACGCCTGCGCAGGAGCTCGACTGAGCTACTGCGGCCCGCAAAGATACGATTATGCTACCGAAATGCGAACGGAAACAGCGGAAATCGTCCAATTTTGCATTACATACCTCAAAATGTCCTCAAATCCATCCAAATCCCTTGAAATAATTTTAAATCCAGTAAAATATCTGTAGATCTGATTAAACTTTTTGAAGTCTTTTAAAATCTTGTGAAAACCCTTGGAAAATTGAGATTATCTCTGAAATTTTCCTAGATAATTTTTTTAAAATCTTGAAATATTTTTAAATTATTTGAAAACTGTGAAACCTCTCGTAATTCTTTGGAATCGTTTGAAATACACTACGAATTGTATAATCCCTTGCAATCTTTTGAAATTACTTTAGATCTCATGAAATACCTAAAAAGATTGGGAAATCAAATTAAATTCCGTAAAAATTTTGTAATCTTGTAAATACTTTGCAGTCCTTAGAAATACCTTAAAATCCCCTGATATCTGTTAAAATAATTTCATATAATTGGGAATCTTTCCAATCTTTTTAAATCCCTTGAATTTTCATTCGCGGTGAAAATAATTGATATATTTTTGATATATTGAATTCTTGAATTCTTTCTACTTATTCTCAGACAAGAAGTCTGAAAATGTGAGAGATTCTGCAAGAGACGGCTAAAATATTCGTTTTCTTTTGTCATTTTCAGGTGATGATTCATGGCTTGCCAGCAATCTACACATACACCGGGTACATGTTCGATTATAAATTCTACGTTTTTCCAAAAGTTGTAAAGTACTTGTACCCGGTGTCCCTGGCAGCCCAAATGGTGACGGTATATTTGACCTTGACCGTGACCATGGAACGGTATGTGGCAGTGTGTCATCCCCTTAGAGCAAGGTCACTCTGCACATATGGTCGTGCCCGAGCAGCTGTTATATGCATTGTCATCGTATCCCTTCTTTACAACCTGCCCAGGTTTGTGTTTTCATATAGCCTTTCTTTATTTCCTCTACTTTTTCCAATTGAATTTCCCAGGCGGGCGAATTCAACTAGTATAAACGTTATTATAGCTCCATCAGACGCCAATATTTTCTTCCGGATGACGTTAGAAAAGATCGAGATCAGGATCTCTTATCCTTGATCCTCTTATTATGAAATTCGACTTTAAAGGAATTCATTTTTTCAGTTTTGTAATATACTTTCATATTATCAATTCAATTAGTTTTTTTTTAAACAATGTGATACTACCAGGCCTGAGATTGTCAAACAATCAGTGGGTAGGCCCTGTATTAATGAACCTGACTTAATAGTATGTTGTGTACCTAGGAGTAAAAACACGTTTGCCTCCTTGGCTCACAAGGTATTTTATGTAACAATCGTACGATCTAATCCTATCAAACCCCTAAATTTTGTGAAAACCTTTCAAATACTTTCAAAGTTTACCAGTTCCTTCATATCCCTTAAAATCGTTGAAATCCGTAGGAATCCCTTCACATACTTAGTATCGCTAGGAATTCTTTAAATTTATTTCATTTTATTTATTATTCAAATTTTCCTAGGAATCTGTTAAAATAAAACGTAAAATCTTTTGAAATTCTGCAAAATTCTTTAAAATCCCTTGACATTTTTGAAATCTCTTGAAATTCTTTGGAGTCTATTAAAAAAGCTTCAAATTTTTAAATATTGTGAAAAACCTTAAATCTTGATATTTTCTAAGTTCCTTCATCTCCCTTATAATAAAATGTATTTTATTTTCTAAAGTTCTCCGAACATTCGTTTAAATCCTTTAAAACCCTTTGAAGTATTTGGAAATCGTAATAATCCATTAAAATAAATAGAAATTATCTGAAATCCCTTAAATATAAATTAAATTAAACTTATTCATTAGAGTTTTCTGCAAAAAGACCATTCGAATCTCTCGAAATATCTGACATCCTTGCAGATTCAACAAAATCTTTTAAAGCTTGTGAAATACCTTAAAGTCCCTTGAAATCTTTGAAAATCCTATAAAGTTCTTTGACAATCCTTGAAAATTTTGAAGCTCTTTGTTACCCATTCAAATGAACATAATCACTTTAAATCCCTTGAATATAAATTAAATTAAACTTATTCATCAAATTTCTTTAAGAAACTACCCCTTTAAATCTTGAATAACTCCTTGAAATACCTTAACATTTCATTTGATTTTATTTACTTTCCAAAGTTCTCTAAAAATCCCTTAAATTCGAGGTGGAAATCTGTAAAAATCTTACAAAAATCTTTGAAATCCCCTGTTTTTTTTATTCTGTTAAAATAGCTTAAAATCTTCCAAAATCCTGTAAGTCCTTTGAAATAATCGGTGGTATTATAAAATCGCTTAAATCTTGTGAAATTATTTGAAATCCCTTGAATGGTTTGGAAATCCTGCAATGGTTTAACATTCCTTAGAATTTTGTAAATTTTTTGGAATTCTTTAGAATCTTTCAAAATAATTTAAATCCTTAAAAAAAATGTGAGTTTATTCATATATCTAAAAATATTAAAATCCATATGAATCCCTTGAAATAATTTAAACTCTTACGCTAGGTAAATAAACCAATCATTCATTTGTATTTTCTCTATTTTTTGCGTCACTTCTACTGAGTTTCTTATAGTGATTTTTTAAAATGATTTTTCTAGAACAGCGAGAAAATTATAACAAATTGATTATGGGAAGATAATTATAGGCCTATATTGAATATCTCATAATTTTTTTTTCAAGAGTGTAATGTCCACGACAGTAAGTTAAGAACCCCTTGACCAGATTTCAATTCTAAAAAAAAACTCTTAAAACTAAGAAATTTACAAAAAAAAATATATGTAATGCATTCTACTTCTGAAAAATAAGTGGGAAGGCCGGGCCTCCATGGCCTCCATGCAATCTCATGCCTGGATACTACTATAACAGCATAATATCTATAATGTAACATGGACTTACAACACATAGTCAAAAAGAGAAGAATGATTCACCTCCTCTCCAGTGGCTAGATGGGTAAAGCATTCGACTGACAGTCGGAAGACCTGGGTACGATTCCTTGCGGAGCAAAAGTGTTTTACTACAGTGTTTCTGAATTGAGACCAAAAATTTATGTTAACAAAAATTCTTATTAGGTTCCGAGAAATAGAATGTGAAAACTTTATAAACTCAGCGACAGGAACCTAAAATTAGAACAGGCTCGGTTGCGGGTCACGATAAAAAATGCAATTTTTAGTTTAAAGAAAAAAGAAAAACTTACTTCCAAAATATTGAGTTGCTAAATTGGGATAAAATGAGTTTCCTTAGAAGAAGTTGACCAATTTGGAGTAAATCAATCCAGAATTTGGAGGTTTAAATTTTGTTTGTTTTGAAAATCGCTTTTGGATAGCACCAAAAACTCTATATTTTAATTTTAAAAAATAATAAAAACTTACTCCTGAGATATAGAGAGACGGTATCGTACTGTCACAGAAAATTTGTCGCTTAAAAGTCCATAAACAGAACAAAATTAATGCTTCATTGGAAATAATTGATAATAACTTTAAGAAATATCGTTTTTAATCGCCAGGCAAAAAGTCAAGTGAAAAAAACCTTATAAAAATGACTTTTTGTAGAAAATGAAGATTAAAAATTTTAGGTTTGAATTTGGTTGGTACTTTAGTGCTGAAACAAGTGGCAAATAGATTATTGAATAGCCTCTTTTTTGAAAAAAGAAGTATTTTAGTATTTCACTGCATTTAAAAGCTTTTTGGAAGAGGATATATATGGCCGGAAAAAAGTTTTAAAAAGAACGAAAGAGGTTAAAATTAAACAAAAAAAGAAGATATGGGAGATAAGTACAGAAAGTCTGTCATCTGATTTTAAATTATCAATCTCTTTATTACTATATTAAAAATAAAATTTGGAACAAATCCTTTTAACACAACATGTAAAAGATTGTTAAAAAAATGTTTATTCAACAAGCCCATTTTTGACAAAACTGTAGGTTACCTAGTTCTCTACTGCAACCCTTCAATTATTTTACCTTAAAGTATATATTGGATTTGCAAATAGCATAAGAAATTCCTCACATAAGTTTAAAAAAACACTTATTTGTTCAGGTGATTCACATTTAATTTCAAATTTAGTGCGCTCTGATCAAGTAGAAGACTTATCAGAAAGTAGAAATCTAATTTAAAACGTATATTTTGATTTATTCTTCTTTCAACTTTCGTTTGTTTTAACTTTATAAGCAGAAGAGAATTGAGGAGATTATAATACCTTTTCTGTGTTACGTTTTCTTAGTTACTGACCTAATTTGGCAACATTAAAAGTACATTTCTTAATTAATATCTGCTTTCCTTTAATCAGTTATTCCTCTCAAGTACAGTTTAATAAATCTATAATGTTACTTCGTAAAGATACCCTTGCTGTTTTGTTCCTGAAATGCCCAAAAGAGAATTTAATTAGATTGTGTTTTTAGGTTAAGGGTATCTTTTAGGATTATAAAGGTTTCGGGTTCGAAAGCTTCAAAATTATGAAGAAAATTTTAGAACTGAAGGATCTTTTCGGACAGGACCATTTCGCTGGTCCCACCACCCACGCGAAATTAACTTTGTATGGGCCAAATATTTAGTGCAGAATTTGTTCAAATTTGTTTGACCAAAATTAGAATTTGTGCAACAACGGAAGTACTTGATTTAAAAAAAAAACACTGGCAGGGCCAGCAAAATGTTTCGCTGGCTCCGACATTGTCCAAAATAAGCTTTTTATGGGCGCATTCTTTTCGCCTTAAATTTTTCAAATTTGTACAACCAACTTTAACCCCTAAAAACCGTCCTTTATGCTGCAAACAAAATGGCGGGGCCAGCGATATGTTTCGCTGGCCCCGACTTTATCCAAAATCAACTTTATGTGGGCGCATTACTTTCGTCTTAATTTGTTCAAATTTGTACAACCAACATCAACCCATAAAAACAACCCCCTATGTAGCAAACACAATGGCGGGGCCAACGAAATATTTCGCCAGCCCCAATATTGCAGAAAATGAGCTATATATCAGCGGATTATTTTCGCTTTAATTTTTTAAATTTGTACAACCAACTTGAACCCCTAAAAACTACTCCCTATGCATCAAATACCATGGCGGGGCCAGCGAAATATTTTGCCAGCTATGAAATTGTCCAAAACAAGCTTTATGTCGTCAAATTCTTTTCGTTCTAATTAGTTGAAATTTGTACTACTAATTTCAACCCCTAAAAACTACCCCCTATGCAGCAAAAACCATGGCGGGGCCAGCGAAATATTTCGCCAGCTTTGACATTGTACACGATAAGCTTTATACGGGCGCTTTATTTTTATCTTAATGTGTTCAAATTTGTACAACCGACTTCAACCCCTAAAAACTACCTCAAATGCAGCAATGACGATAGCGGGGCTAGCGCAATGTTTCTCTGGCCCCTACATCATATAAAATTTAATTTATATCGTGCACCATTTTGGCTTAGTTTGTTTAAATTTGTAAAATCAACATCAGTCAATAAAAACAACCACATACGCAGCAAACACAAAATCAGGGCCAGCAAAATGTTGTGCTGGCCCCGACATAATCCAAAATAAACTCTATATGGGCGCATTATTTTCGTCTTAATGTGTTCAAATTTGGACAACCTACTCCCACCCCTAAAACCTACCCCTTATGCAGAAAACAC
>JAUELO010000349.1:938712-952205 GCA_032357855.1 Amphibolips quercusostensackenii
TACCAATATTGTTTTTAAATTTCTTAACAAAATTATTTACCTTGTTTTAAAGAGGATTTTTTTTTGATCGGGAATACAAGAGTATTGTATTTAATGTCATTGTTCGCATCTTTGAGGCGTGGATTGACCTATTGGCAAACTTTCTATGACTATTCTTGATCTGATCAATCAATAGCGACTTAAAAAAAAAATTAAAGAAAAAAGATTACATTGTTTATATGAAGCAAACTTCTTTTAATTTGGAATATAACACAACCGTAAGTTAAAAACTTGTTTATTTTGTCAGAACATAGCGATTGACTTTCTAATGGGCTCTCTAATTTTTTGAAAATAAGATTTTCGGTAAAACAGATTCATAAGCTTGATAAATATTGGAAGTTTTTTTTTTCTTTTGTTAGAGAAAAACCTCCCTCTATAAAAAAGCAAATTTATTCGATACCTATGAGAAAGCAATATGCTCATAAAATGAGCACAAATAAATACGCCTATCGTGAATAAATATGAACACCCATAGTTTTTTGTATCTGTAAACTGAAACTGAAATTTCCGTGAAGCTTTCTAAAACGTCAGTGACTTTCCACAATTTTGAAATAAAAATTTAAGATATTTAATTCAGGATAAATCAAAATTGAAATTCCTCTTTAACGCCTAACATTCAAATTTAACTGAAAAATTCTACCAAGAATGCATCGATCAAATTTGGACAAAACACTCCTAAAGGGGGGGAGTGGATCTGGAGGTTGCCTTCTTTATCTTTCCTCTTTTTTTTTATTTTGGTTTTTTAATTAATGAATATTTAGGAGTGTGTTGTCTAAATTTGATACTTGGATTCTCAATTTTATTAAATTTCCAAGAATTTTATAAGTAATTTTAGAATAATCGAGAGAAAAATTTCTGATTATACGAAAAAATATAATAGGAAACATGCTCTTTGATCAAATGTTTTCTTATTTTTAAGAAAAATATTTCTTTTTGCATATTAGAAACAATCCTCTGTTTTATAATCTTGTAAACGGAAAATTTCTCTGAAGAAAACGGAGATGATATTACAATCTTTCTTGAATAAAATAACCTTTCCTTTACATTTACTGAGCATACGTATTTTACAATTTTGATATGAAAATTCTTTTCCTCAAATTTATGCTTCAATATTTGTAACTACTTAAAATAATGTGTTTCTTCTAGTTACATATTTTCAAATAACTTGTCCAACTTTAATTTTAAATTACGTCGATTTTTTTTCATTACATTAAATCTCTTGTCCCTTCAGTTAATTAAAATTTTTAATTAAGTTGGTGCAAGTCAGTGACCCTCGTTTGTTTTTTTTTTTATTTGTATCAATAAATCTTTACTAATACTTCGATACCAGCGCTAGTATTTTAAATTTCCATTTAATATTGATTAGTCAATATTTTTTACAATTATATTTTCATCCGGATATTCATTTCTCAAAATATTTTATCAGAAATATTAAAATTCACAATTAAATATTTCATGGTAAGGAATATTCTTTTCACGAGTGAAGAAAAGTCCCATTGGCATCCAATTGGGATCCCGGATAATGTCCAGCTAAAGTATTGGGCATAAGAAAAATCCTCGGAAAAATCTTGAATATCTTTAAAATCTTTAAAAGTCCAAATTAGGAACATAAGTGATAGAAAAGTTCCATTTTATTTATTTTTTTTTTTTTAATTTTTACAAGTCCTAAATCAATTTCTGGACATATTTTTATCTTTATGTACTTCAGTCCTATTGCAGCGGTACTTTTTCTGGACATAAATCTTATGTCCTGGATAAGTTCTGGTGGAATGGGACATATTTTGAACTTTGTTACACTTTATTCCTATTTCAGAAGTACTTGTTTGGGGCATAAATACGACGGGCAATTCAGAAAATTTCTAAGAAAATTAAATAAAACTTTTTTAGTACCTACTATCGTCACAAAAATTATCTAGGACTTGTGAAATTTACAAAACAAATTAAGTGCGACTTTTCGGGTACTCTTGTCTTAAAAACGTCTTGCTCAAAATGATCGTATTTTTAACTGTTTTGGTACTTTAGTTCTATTTCAGCAGGACCTTTTTAAAACATAAATCCCATTAGCATTTAAAAAATTTTGAATAAAAATAATATTAAACTTTTCTATAAGGACTTTTGTCCCAAAAATTATTCAGGATTTATGCAATTTTCAAAACAAATTAGGTGGGACTTTTCCGGTACTTTTTTCCTAAAAACTTTCTGCTTAAAATGGACATATTTCGGGAATTTTTTAGATCTTTTGTCCTATCTAAGTAGTACTTTTTTGGGACATAAATTCCATAAGTCTTGTACAAATTTTGAATAGAAATAAAATGGAACTGTGCTGGTACTTTCCCCTATTTGCACTTTTTAAAAATTTTTATTCAGTTTCATTTTCATATCAGAAAATGGTTCCCACTTCAGTTTATATAACGCTTTTGTTCTTTACTTTGCTATCTTCTTCAAGCGGAAATACACCTGCCATTAAGATATCGAGAAAAGAATTTTAGATTTGCTTTTCTCACTTCGTAGGTCGTTCTAAGGCTACTAGACTGAGCAAATAAAAACTGGATCCAGAATGACTTATGGTCACAAAAACCCCAAGACTGGTACTGAATCTGATTCTATTACATTTATACACTTGTAAAGGATATTTTACTTTCATAGAAACCTCAGAAGTATATTTATACCCCTAAGGGAAATATCACTAAGGGGCCACCGATATACGTTAACACACTTTTTGCCAAGATATTACCCTTCCCCTTCCCCACGTAACATATTTTCAGCCATATCTTATTGAATACAAATTAGTTACTTACTGACCGAGACCTGAATTACCATTACTTTTTTATATGAGGAAACATTATATTACATATGTACAAAATTATAAGAATTTCCAACAAATAAATCAACTTTGCGATTTTTACTGTTCACAATTAAAGAATTTTAAATTATTGCAAATTCATAAAACTGAATAATTTTGAATTTTAATGCTTAAAAATTGAATAATTTTCAATCCTAAATCTTTAAAATTGAACTATTTCAGAAAAAGGATACAATATTGCATCATTCTCTAATATACACATTAAATATTGAAGAGTCTTCAATTGTAAATCTTAAAAATAGAAGAATTTTCCATTATTAATCTTCAAAATTTAAGAATTTTAAATTGTAAATCGTTAAAATTGAAACAATTTTAATTTTAAATCTTTGAAATTGAACTATTAAAAAAAACGTTTCCAAATTACATACATACATTTAAAATGTGAATCTTGAAAATTAAATACTTTTTGTGACTTTAAAAATAAAAATTTCAATTGTTGCTTGTAAAAATTGTAGATTACTATTTCTTGTAATTCTTTTTCTGTACCTTTTGCAACGATCTGTTTTTCCGACCACTGAAGTGTTTTCAGAGCTTCTTCGTTTCATAGCTGACTGTTTTATTCTCATGGCCTGAAAAGGAAGAAGGACTATTTCCCATTAAGTTTTCGCCAAGTCCATAATTCGCTCCACGTGCATCGAGCCGATCTTGGGCGAACGATAAATCTTGTCTCGAAGCCTTTGGCGAGTCGATGCCATGATGCTTTTGTTCTACTCCTCTTTCACTTCTTATATCCTCGAAAAATTCGATTAAAAATCTTATTTTTTCGTCTAATAAAATTCAATAATTTTAATAAAATTCTGAAACATAAATTCTCTTAATCTTTAAACTCTTAACAGAAACTTCATCAACAAAAAAAACAGTAAACACTTTTATTGAAAAATCATTCAAATTTACGGAACAATCAATTAAATGTACTGAATAGTCAGCCAAATTCGCTCGTTACTGATTTAATGTAGCGACCCACTTCTCAGTGATTCAAATTTAGAGAGGCTCCCTTAAATTTCCGAATCTGATTGTTAATTATTGCAATTATTGATCAAAATGTTATTGACAATAAACTTGAATTAGTTACTTTTTCGCGATTTCAATCAGTGAAAATACAATGAGAATTATATTTAATTTCACTGATTTATCCAATCAAAAACTACTGGAATTTTTAGTGATGGTTACTGAAAACTCCAGTCATTTTTGATTCAGTGAATAAGTGAAACACGACTAAATTGCAGTCAAGTTTTCCTGAAGTGATTTCAGTTACCCTTTTCTGGGTATTTCGACCGTTATTTGTCAATTTTGACGTCTTATTTTGTTCTCCGTGCATTTATTGTACTTAAACAAAATGTAAATGACATTTGAAAAAATTCTTTGAACTTCGGACGCAAAATATCTCTATATTGCGATTATTATTTGATTATTGATTACAATTTCGTCCAATAAATTTTAATGCTGAATTTTGAATAATACATTTATGCACATTTTAATGCGAAATTCTGTTTCGACGTTGATATATTATCTTTACGAGAGAAGTTTTATATGTTGGCAAATACTGCGAAAATCGACAAATTTATTCGGTTCACAATTCATCTTTTTTAAATTTAAGAGATGGTAATATGAGCAAATGGTTTTATGAAACACCCTTAAATAATGTAATATAAAATCACCTACAATTAGAAGAAGTTATAAAAATTGAATTTTAGTTACTTTCAAAACATTATTTCGCAAAGTCAAGATACGTAAAAAGTAAAACCCTTACTTTATGAAACATTGTAAATCAAGTTCTTGATATTTTATACAACTATCAGTTGCAAGCCTTATATTTCAAAATCCTATTCTATAGAAATTTATGGCAATTCAATTACAGTTCTAATTGCAATTTTTTAAATACTACTTTTTAATACTATTGTTCATTATTTTAGTTCTAATTACATTAAATGTGAGACAAAGAGTTTTCTGATTAGTTAATCCTATTTCTATCTGTTAGCTCAATAATACTTCCACATAAATATCACTATACTATTACAACCCCTTGTTTGTGCATAAACATTTAATATTTGTATAGCCTGTAGGTACATATATCAAAATATGGATTTCTATAAGGGGTTTCATGTCCTTTCCATCAATCGTGAGCATTTTGGCAAAAATAAATATTTTACTTTTTTGAATTAAGGGTTCTTTTTTTATTGAAAAGAAAGCTTATAGGTTTTTCCTTTACACACCTTGAGGTTAAAAAATGAAGGGGTCAATATTGGTTGATTAAAATAAACGTTCGCTGAGTTTTGTGCAGATATCGTGTTATTCAACGACTTCTGACTTTTTTAATATCAATAAAAAAATGTTCCAACACAGTTTTTATTTCTATTCTTAAATATATTTACTATCACCATTTAATAATTTTTAAATATGAATAATACTAAAACATCATTATTAATTTTTTTAAATTTTTTCACAAAACAGTTGAATTTTCAACCAAAAAGGATGACTTTACAAAAGTGTTGAATTTTCACTAACTTTTGACGAGTTGTCTAGTATTAAAATTATGCTTCGTTAGTCGAATAATAAACTTAACAATTAAAAACACCAATTTTTTAAGAAAAAAATAATCCGTTATGCATTGTTTAGTTTATGAATATTGTTTATAATAATTATAAAACTGATTGGTTAATTAATAGATTGATTTTATTCAAAAACTTAAATTTCCGCCTTTCATGTCAGAAAAATATTCCAGGTCAAAACTATAACTCTTTTAAAAAATTCCTGGTTCTAACCAAGAATTATAATTCTTTTGGAAAACTTCCAGTTCAAACTCAGAATTTCTCAAAATTTGAAGATTTTTTGTTCCAACTCAAAAATAAAATTTTTTCGGAAAAAATCCCTGTTCCAATCCAGAATTTTAATTCTTTTGGAAAATTTTCAGTTCCAAGTCCACATTTGTTAAAATTTGAAAATTCCTTGTTCCAAGTCTGAATTATAATTCTTTAAAAAAAATTTCTGTTCAAATCCAGAATTATAAATCTTTTCGATAATATTCCTCATTTCAACTTAGAATTAGAATTCTCTTGAAAAATTCCTTGTCCCATTTTAGAATTTGAATTCTTTTCCAAAATTTACTATAATACTTTAAATCATTTAAATATTTGGAAATCCCGTGACATGGTGTCTACTCACGGTAACTTACTCATACTTACTCATTACTATTGGTGTCTGAAAAAAAATTTCTGACAATTCCAGGGTTTTTCCAGGTACCTCTAGATTTTTCCAGGTACAATTTTTCTTAATTCAAGTATTAAGTATCAAATTTTTTTAAGCAATTCTGACCCTGCACCCCTTAAAAGCATTACATAGTGCTTATAAATATTTAATTGTGTGGAAATGTTACTTTTTATATGTAAAATTAAATCACTTTTTTTCTTTTCTTCAAAAAACCGAAATAACTTTATCGGCTTTAATAATTTTTTTATTTTTTTTGGGGGATTCTGAAAAAGTGCGAAAAACTGAATAAACTGATATAAGAAAAACCTCAATATCTACAAAATTGTAAAAATGGCATGTGTTTAAAGTAAAATTTACAAAAAACTAATTTCAACCTTAACATTTTTAAATAATCTTAAAAAATGTCGCTATGTTAATTTAAAAAAATACATGTCTCTGTATTTTCCACGTCCAAAAACATATTTCATTGGCAAGATTTTAAATTGATTTCTGAACTAAGAATTTAGCTATTTAACTCGAAATTCCACTACTTTGGCTTGAAAATTCAACTGTTATGTACAAAAATCTTTTCTTTATATTAAAATTTTTTTTTTTAATTGAAAATTTAACTATTCCATTTTGGGTTAAGAATTGATATTTTTTAGTTTAAAAATTTAACTATTTTGTCTTTAATCAAATTTGTTTAAAATTCAAACATTTAGTCAAAAAATTATGTATTTTGTTGAAGATTCGTCCTTTTTGGTAGAAAATTAACCTTCTTGATTGAAAATCCAACTATTTGGTTAAAAATGTATGTATTTTGTTGATAATTCGTCTTTTTTAGTATAAAATGAATCTTTTAGTTTGAAAAATAATTTTTCTTAGTTGAAAATTCATTTATTTTGTTAAAAATTTATCTTGCTTGAAAATTGAACAATTTGGATAAAAACCTTTTTTCTTTATTGTCCGAAAATCCTTCTTAATTGAAAATTCAAGTCTGGTTGAAACAAAGTTCCTATTCGTACGGACGGTCGGACGAGTTATAGTGGCATGATTGGTGAACATGTTGTCCACCACCCTCAACCATGTAACCGTTTTCCTGCACCCCCAATCATTTTGTAAGATTGTGTAGAGGCCGGTATTTTTTTTTGTTGATGATTAAACTATTATCTCGAAAATTCGTCTTTTTTGTTCAATTTAACTGATTTTTATTTTTAATGAAAATCTTCTCTCAGTCAAAATATCAACTATTACATTTTTTATTAAGAATTCATCTTTTTTGATTGAAAATTCAACTACTTTGTTGAAAGTTGAAAAACTTTGTTGATCCATAATTAACAGTAAGATTTTACCAAGCCTCCCCTCCATACAAAAATTGTCTTACGTTACAAAACTTTATGTAATTTAGGCACGGCCCCTAATTTATTCAATTTGTTTTCAGGTCAGGAAAGCAAACAGAGACTTGCAACACCTCTCACGACACCAAAGACGAGAAATTGGACTAGCAATGATGCTAATTTGCGTGGTGATAGTTTTCATCATTTGCAACATTTTGCCAATGATCAGCAATGTATATGAGACCCTCTACTACAATCCCCCAGTGTGGATGATCCAAACCGGAAATCTGCTGGTGACGATCAACAGCAGTATCAACTTTATAATCTACGTAATTTTTGGCCGGAAGTTCAAGAGACTTTTCCTTAAGCTCTTTTGCAGTTCGAACTTTTTCGGCCAGGGTCGTGACAGTCCCGAGTTCCAGACGAACGACGAATCCGTCGTCACGAATACGACAAATATTGAGCTTAGAAACTCGATAAGACGAAGCCATAGGTCGAATAATGCTGGTAGTAGAAATAATAATACTCTTATGGCCAATGGCAGCACGAGGCAAAACAATAAAGGTTCCATAAGATGTGCCAGCCCTGGCCCATGTGTTTATTATCCTGCCAGGAGTCCTGTTCGGAGCCCTAGTCAAATTTCGAGAATCTCGACTCAAAATGGGTGGAGTAAAAAGGAAATGACAGAGACTGTTTTATTATAGATAAATGAATTTTAATTAATGTTTGTTTTTAAGTTTCTCTGAAAAAGAAGTGGTTAGAATAAATGGAAATCCATTTTAGGTTGGTCACTGTCCTGGTCCTTTCAAATTCAAGTTTTGAAAATTTTAGAATATTTGAAATTTGAAGCTTTGAAAACTAAACGATTTTTCCGATGGACTGAATTCTAGAGATTCTATCTAGTCCAGTTTTTCAATCCAAAATAGTAATCAAATTCGTTATCTGGGGAAAGTGGTAGCCTTTCATTCTTTTGAAACAAATTTGGACATTTACAAATTGAAACTCGTCTGCAATTAAAAGTTAAAAGCATTCTCGGGCTTCGAATTGGAATATAATTAAATACTCTCAGGGCTGATAGAAATGAAAGCATCCCTAGTTCATTGATTCGAAATCTAAAAGCTTTTAAACCAAATCACTTCCATTTGTGATAAATTATAGTTTTGAAAAAACAGCATTTTTATAACTGATATATTAATCTAATATAAATTTAAACCACTTAAGTTTGAATATCCAAAATATAGAAGCATTCAAACCATAAATCTCAAAATTGTAGAAATAATGAGTTAATTATTAATATTCCAGAAATATATTTTTATATTTCCACTTGTTTTTCAAGTCTTTGAATAAGTATTTTTCATTTTTCAACTATCACAAATGATTCTAATAAAAAAATTTTGCAGTTCGAGCGTTTCAAATTACGATATTGTTAATTTTTTAACTTTTCCAAATCTTTAAACTCAATTTTCTCAAAAGGAGAACGTCTTATTTTTTCGTGGTTTTTTTTTTAACTGGTACGAATATGGTGCATACACCCCATGAGCTATTTATTATCTTGTGCCCGTGTCTTTGAGAAGAGAATTATATTTCTTTATATGAAAAAAGAATATTAGAATTTTTCGCAATAACGAAGACGAGATACGAAAAAAGTATTTTTCTTAAATCTATAAAAATTTTCCAACATTTTGTAAGCAATAATTTTTTTAATTGTAGATTAGCACATTAACTTTTGTCTATAAAGTTACTAAGAGACTTTTTAAAATAAATTTTTAAGTGTAATAACTTTGCACAGTTATCATAAAAATAAATCCAATTTTCGTTTTGAGAAAATTAAGTTTAAATATTTTCAGAAAAACTGACCTAATATTTCAAAAACAACATATTTTGTCCCGAAATGATTCTGTAACTTGACCAACACACAGTAGTGTGGTTCAAAACCATACCAGTTGAAATTTCTTTTCATTTGTCGAATAAAAATAATTTATGACGAAAAAGGGAAAACAGAGCTTATATATGTCACGTTTGTGCAAAATTGCCAATTTCAGATTTTTGGGTCATTTTTTGGGGCTCAATTAAACTAAGTTCAAATCCAGAAATGTGAATCTCATTTTTCCGAAAACAAAATTGTTTCCATGTCGATATTATGGGATTTTATGGACTTTCGCGGCACGTCTCAAACTTGGAAGGAATATTTTTTCGGGAATGTTACAAAATGGGGTGGGGGAAGCATGCCCTCTATTCAAAAGTTAATTTTTTGGACCACCCTAATACACTGTCTGTTTCAAAATTTTTGATTTTAAACGATTCATACCTACTTGAACTTTTGCAGTTTTCCAGGCTCCGGATTAAATATATTTTCATTAAAATGTTATTTAAAAGTTTTCAATATTGAATTGTTACCGTTTGGAGACCTTATGTCCTACATTCTCCAATTTGAAATAATCCTATTACAAAAGATTAATTTTTACACGTTTCAGTTTAAAATTTTCAAATTTTGACCCATTCCTTTTATAAGTGTTCATTAATTTATTATGTTTTAAATACGAACTTTTCACATTTTTTTTAGCATTAATATGTTCAATTTTCAATATTAAAAATTTTAAGAGCTTTAAGATGAAAACTATGCTAGTAATAGATATACATTTTCGGAGAATGAAATAAGATTGAACAGCACAAAAAATGAAAAAAATTGGACAGAAATATGTATAGCACTTTTGCAAAAAAAAAGGTCTAAGACAAAATAGAATAAACAATAATAAAATTGGCAAATTTTCTATCCCTTCAAGCTTTTGTCGGTAGGTTGACTTAACTTTTTTCAAACAAAATAATTTGCTTCTAGAAAATTCGCAGAGGAAGAGTGCCTGTAATTATACGTAATTAGGTGAAAATGTTGTAATAATGTTTGTTAAAGTAAATCCTCAAGTTTCAGGATTAATTTCACATTAAGCCAGTCGTATGAAGTTCCCTCGACGAGCAAATAAACTTTGTCAAGAAGTGTCCCCTTTCCCCGGATATACGAAGAAGTCGTCAGGTCCTGGAGAGATTCCTTAGGGAATTTCGAGTCATGTCCTAAAATTCCCACATCTCTAAATCTCATTTCGACGAACTTTGAAGCAGGTATATGTATGTTCTGCCCAGGACGAAATACAACTAAATTTGTCGCGTTCATAACAGAGCGTGGTCTGAAAATTGTATCAAATTAGCTGAATCTAATTATATAAGAAGCCACTTTCTTTCTGTAAATATATGTAAATATTATCTTATAGCAGACCAGGGAATAATAACGTAAGAAAATAACTTTAAATTGAACAAAAATGATCTCTGATGATGGGAATTTTGAATGCAAGAAACTTCTTTACAACCTCCTAATTTTTTAGAATTTTTATATTATAGCTTATATTTCTATTTTATAATAATTTGATAATTTCCTTGAACTTTACAGGGTGGTCCAACAACTTCATTTTTAAAGTATCTTGACTTTCCACTGATTTTTCGCTAATTTTTCATTTTCCCAGACCATTAATATTTAAAGACCAAACTTCTAATCTTGTAACATTTTAAACGTAGAATCTTTTATGAATGGAATGAAAAAATTTTTTATTTAAATTTATAAATTTTTAATTTATTATTTTCAGGACTGCCACAGCCTAATTTGCTTGAACAAATTGACCTATTGAAATTTATAAGAATACCAGGTGAATTTTAACGAATTTAAAATAAATTCAGTAGACTTCAAAATACTTTAAGTTAAAGTCAAAAGAATTGAAATTAATTGGAAAATATTTCAAAATCCTATTAATTTTAGTAAAATTGAAGTGCATTTATAGGAATTTAAGGGAAATCAGAAGAATTCGATGTTATTCACAAAAAATTCAAAATTATGAAAAAATTCATTCGATTCAGTAAGTTCGAAAGGATTTTAGAAAAATTCAAATAAATTCAAAACAATTCAGTATAAAGTGATACAAATTCAGGATGAATTTAAATAAATTACAAAAAATATTTGAAAATCTCTTCAGATCTTTGAAACTCTAAGAAATCAATCAATTCTTAATACATATATAAATTGTACAAATTCTTTGAAATCCACTAAAATATCATAAAATCCCTTAAAATCCTTTGAATTCTAATGATATTTCGTGAAATATAGGAAAATTTATTAAAATGCCTTAAGAGCTTATAAAATCCTTTAAAATCATTCAAATCCTTTGAAATCCCATTAAATTACTGAAATCAACTGAAAATTCCTTGGAATCTTTTAAAATACCCTAAAATATTTTAAATCTCTTAAAATGCTGTAAAGCCCCTGAAAATTCCTTGGAATTAAAAAAGAAACTCTAAAAAATTTTTCAATCCTTTGAAATCTGTTCAAATTATTGAAATCGATAAACTACAATCTTTTAATTCTTTAAAATCTTTGGAAACACCTTGAAATATTTGAAAGATCTCAATTCTTGTGAACAATATCTTTGAATTACATTCAAATATTATAAAATTATATGAAATCTTGGAAAATTTACTACAATGACTGAACGAGATTTTAAAATGCGTTGAAATCATTAAAATCCTACGAAATCTGATAAAATTCCTTGGGATCTTTAAAACTATTCTAAAACTGTATAGGTCCTTTGGATGTTTTTAAAATTCTTAAAAATCTTTTGGAATAGGGGAGACCACCCTACAGTAATGATCCTACAGTAGATAATCATTAATTTAAAAATACTAATGTATGTAAAATAATTAATTTATTGTAACTTATTGTTAAGATACGATATACGTTGATATATTAAAATGAGGATTAATAATTGTTTTACTCATATTTGTGCTAATAATTATTCATTATCTACTGTAGGGTAATCTCCCCTACCTTCAAATTATAAAAATATAATAAAAACTCTTTGGAATTTTTTTAAATACTCTTAAATATTTGAAATCCTTTAAAATCTTTTGGAATTCATTTTAACTTTTAAAAGCTCTTGAAAATTCCTTGGATTTTGTTAATGCCCTACAATCTTTAAAATACCCTAACCAATTTAAAATCCTTTAAAATTCTTTCAAATCAATAAAATCTGTTAAAAATTTCTTGGGATGTTTTAACATGCTTCTTACGAAAATTCCCTGACTTTTGCAATTTTTTTTCAACATTCCTGAACTTCCCTTACTTTCCATAACCAACGAAATTCCGTGATTTTCAGGTTTGCTCTGACCTGTGGCCACCCTGAATTTAGGATTTCAAAGGGCGCATTGGATCAAAAATACTATAATCAAAGTCTTTTTAATAGTAATACTCATAAACTAATAGACTGTAAATTAGGAGGTTGGACCAAAATACAATTACTCACTGAGCTAAATTATTAAAGAAAAGATCGAAAAATAGAATCTTCTTTCTAACTCGGAGGCTCAAAATAGAAATTTTCAACTGAATCATTACCTGCGAAACAGTGTTACTTTTTATGTACAGCTGTACAAAAATCTGTAAAATAATAATTAAAAATTATAAGTCTCATGAAACAAGATTTTATAAAAAATTGGCTTTATGAAACGAAATTAATTTTACAAGTTTTTTTTTAATCAAGGTGTAAAATCTTGTTTTTTGGAGACGGACGAGCAGTATTATTATATTAATAAATACTCCTTATATATACATAAATAGATATTGTTAATAAGTATTACGTAAGGAAATGCGCTAGTCAGGATATCGGATGCTGCAAAATAATCAGCAAATATGCTTCTCCAATAGTTATTAAAACTTACATTTCCCAGTCCTTTGTAAATACTCAACAATTCTAATAAACGTTATAAAATAATTGCGAGAAATGAGCATTGTCAAATGCCAAAAAAGCATTGCATCAAGTACTACACGTAAATTAAAAAATGGAACTGACATTAAACCCAATTACTGTCATTGAAAACTATTTATTAATTTCATTCGACATAAGACGATTAGAAGTTTCGAAATAAAAAAGGGAATAAAAGATTTATTATTATTATTATTATTATTATTATTATACAATTAAGTCATTTCCCTTTCGGGGTAGCCGAGACTCACTCGGTAAAACCGAAGTGAGTCG
>JAUELO010000349.1:969706-979773 GCA_032357855.1 Amphibolips quercusostensackenii
AACTTCTAAATACGCCACTGATCACTAATCTTTATGACCTAATTTGGAAAATACAGCACAAAGTTTACTTTAAAAAACCGTTATTTTTAAAAACATTCAAAAATTATGAAAGAGTTCAAATTAAAAATGTTTTGCACAAGAAAGTAGGATTTCATAATAATTAATACTTTAATTGTTATATCTTTTAGAGAATACCATTTTGTTCAAAAAATAAATATTGATCTTCATTGCTTTAAGATTGCTGAAATTTTGTAATTTCTGAATGCTTTTACTATCACGCTTATTACTGTTATAAAACAATAACAGGGTGGCCACTCAAACCTTTAAAAAATTCAGGCTATTGCCCGGTTTTCCCAGTAAAAAATTATTTTTCCCGGTTGACTTTTCAGCGTTTATAATAATTATTATTCAAAACTAATTGCTTTATTATATAAACTTTTAAAATAATTAAACGTTATAGATCTCTAATGCAAAATATACAATGTTAATTATTGTGAAAGTGATTTCAGACTTCTCAGCCTAAAGTGCTTTTAAAACAGGAGAAACAGTGTGGTTTTTCAAGAGAATAGAAAAATAATAGGTAAATAAATTCTTTTGAATAACATTGAGTTGAATTTTCCAGCTAAAAAGGTTAAATGTTTTAGACAGCATTTGATTGTTAAGCCTATGAAGAAGAATTTTCAACAAAAAAGTTAATTTTCAACCAAACAGTTGAATAAATTAAATAAATATTTAAATAAATAAATAGTTGGATTTCCAACGAAATGAGTACATTTTCAACCAAGAAGTAGAATTTTTAATCAAAAGAGATTAATTCTGGCCCAAAAATGTAATAGTATCATTTCCAATTAAAAATAACGAAAAGATGAATTTTTAATCCAAAAAGACGAATTTTCCATCTAAAAAGACGAATTTTCTATCCAAAAAAGCGAATGTTAACAGTTGAATTTTCGATCATAAAACATGACTTTGTAATAAAATGGTTGAATTTTCAATAAAATAATGAAAATTTCTACCAAATAGTCGAATCTTTAACCAAAAGAGTTGAATTCTGAACCCAATACACTGGCAGTTTCTTTTATCTTGAGACATCAAAATATCTCAAGAAATACTCATCCAACGCAAAAAAGTCCGTAATAAAAACTTTCCATTTTCCAGGTGGAAAAGCGACTTCGCAAAAATTTATCCTACACCCTACCCTCTGGGGGCAGAGGGGGTAACTTTAGAATTTCAAATGGGGAAAAAATTTCAAAATTTCAAATGGGGAAAAAATTTCAAAATTTCAAAAAAAAAATTCTGATAAAATTTACGTATTTTTTACTGGAGAATCAGAATCTGCAATAAAAAATATAGGTTCGAATATGAAATTTTAAAGTTACCCCCTCCCGACCACAGGGGCCAGGAGGGGGGTAAATAAAAAAAAACTTTCAACCAAACAGCAGAATTTTTAACCAAAAAAGAAGAATTCTGGACTAAATCCAAAAGGACGGATTTTCAGTTCAAAAGAACGGATTTCCTATCCAAAAAGACGAATGTTCAACAAAATAATGAAATTTTCCACTAAAAAATAGAATTTTTAAACAAGAGATGAATTCTGGACTAAAAATATGATACAGTTGCCTCTATTCACCTTGCCTCTTTTTACCTTGCCGCTCCCTTTTATTTCCGCTCGAGCTCTTCCCCCACCACGACGGCTCGGTGTCCGAGAATTGTTTCTCTCTTTATTTACGTTACCGTCAATATTTTAGCTGGTTTTAGATCTTTTAACGCAATTTTAAAGTGCAAAAAGTCATTGTATGTTTTGGTAATGAGGTTTACAACAGGATTTTGAAAGAGAACGTATGTATGTAGTTGAAAACTGCCGAAAATTGAACGCGAAGGTATTGATAGCTGTTTTGTTTCACTGCGCTGTGCGCGCTGATGCACGTGGCAACATAAATAGAGAGCGAAACGAATTGCATTAAGCACAGGTCAGGCTCGAGAGTGGGGGAATATCGTTTCCACGAAAATTATGCTCCTACGGTCGCAACCGCGGCAAGGTAAATAGAGGCAACTGTAATAGACTTTTGAATTCAAAAGAATTAATTTTCAACCATAAAATATGAATTTTCAAATAGAAACGATGACTTTTCTACCAATGGACGAATTTTTAATCTAAAAAGACGGACTTTCTATCCAAAAAGATGAATTTTAATAGTTGAATTTTTGATCATAAAACATGTCTTTGTAGCAACATAGTTGAATTTTCAACAAAACGATGAAATTTTTCACCAAATAATCGAATCTTTAACCAAAAAGATGAATTCTGAACCCAAAATATAATAGTAGACTTTTAAAATAAAAAGAATTAACTTTCAATCAAAAAGATGACTCAAGAAAATAGTTGAGATTTCCAAAAAATAATTAAATTTGTAACCAAATAGTAGAATTTCTAACCAAAAGAGATGAATTCTGGACTAAAAATATGACAATAGACTTTCGAATCAAGAAGAGTGAACTTTCAATCATAAAATACGAATTTTTCAAACAAAAACGATGACTTTACTACCAAGAGACGAATTTTCTATCCTTGAAGACGAATATTCATCAAAATAGTTGAATCTTCAACAAAATATTGAAATTTTCCACCAAATAGTACAATTTTTAACCAAAAGAGATGAATTCTAGACTAAAAATACGAGAAAAGAATTTTTTAATTCAGAAGAATTAACTTACAACAATGAAGTATGAATTTTCAACCGAAAACGATGAATTTTCTACCAACAGATGAATTTTCAATCCAAAAGGACGTATTTTCTATCTGAAAAAACGAATTTTCAACAAAAAAATTCAATTTCCGGCCAAAAAAGATGAATCTTTAACAAAATATAGTTGTAATTTCAACAAAATAATGAAATTTCCAAACCATATAGTAGAAGTTTCAACCAAAAGAGATAAATTCTGAACCCAAAATATAATAGCAGACTTTTTAAATACAAATGCATATAAAACATGCGTGCTTATGGCACACTTCAACTTCAAATCAGTTTTTCTCGAAAAGCGGTTTTTCAATTTATCTGCGAAACATGTTGAGTATCTCTAAATTATAACTTAATACTGCCAATTTAAATGAAACTTTAACTTGAAAATCATAAATATAAAATGATCTTTAATATTTTAATGCGGATGCTTGGTAACATTAGACACAATTCTAGACACATTTTTTCGGAGACCGAGACGATATTTATTGCAAAAGTAAATAAAATCTGAAAAATTTCCGGTTTTCAAAAAATTTCTATTCACAGTGCTTAGACTTTCCGGTTTTCCCCGTCAGTGCTTACCCTGAATAAACATTCAAATTTATTTATCTTGTTATCGCGATTGGTAAAAAATATCACATTTTCGAAAACTTTAAATGTGATTCCCGGTTCGAATATTTATTGCCGGCTATTTCCCTGTTAGTAGACACCCTGTCTAAAGAACAGAAATCAGATCTTGAAGGATTGGTTTGACTCACCATCATATCGCTGAGTATCGTGCCGTTTTCGTATTGCTTATTGGCTATAGCAGCGTTCATATCTTCGCGTTTAATAATTTTCATCTTCGTCAGAATTCTCAAAGTAGCCTTTAAAGGTGTTAAGTGAACTGGCCTGCAAATTTTATTCTGCGAATCACGCTGGACAGGAAGTGAAGTGCTGAAAAACGTAATTAAACTGGTAAGAACTCATTGTCACAAACTGAGAAACTTGATAATTTTAGTGATTACTACTTAGGCAAATAGGACCCTTACTAGTCAAGTTCAGACAGAAGCGACGGGTGCGTAGATCTATCCACAGTTTGAAAGGGAACCTTCAAGCTTAACATGTCCAAAACACTTAAAAGAACACTACCTCCTCCCTGCAGAGTGGTAAAAGCGGCAACGAATTCTTCGGTGCATAGCCAGCCTTCATTATTCATATTAATTACGATAATACTCATCTCTTTACAACTTAGCTCTGCAAATAAATCATATATTTTTGAACTAAATTAAATACAAAAAGAATCTCTAAATTAAGGGGCCATCCATAAATTACGTAACACCATAGGGGGAGGGGTGAATCGATACTGTTATGTAATATTTTTAACAAAACAACCTTACAGGAAATTCATGTATCCAAAATTATAGTACGTTAAAGATAAACTAAGATGTTTCAAAAGATTTCAAGGGATTTTGAGAGGGTTTCCAAATACTTCACATTATTTTTAATAAATTTAAACGGTTTTCACGGGATTTTATAACATTGCCGAGGATTTCAGCAATTTCAAATGATTTCAAAAGCTCTCAAGGTATTTTAATGAATTTTCCAGGATCTCAAAGTATTTTATAGAACTTCCAATATTTCAAGGATAATCATCTGCTTCGATGTAATTTCACGGGACTTTATAATATTTTATTGAAATTTCAAAGAATATATTCACAAGAATTGAGGGGGTTTCAAAAGATTGAAGAATTGAAGAGATTTTAAAATCTTTCAAGCTAATTTGAAAGATTTAAAAAGATTCCAAGGAATTTCAGAAGAATTCCAAGATTTCCAAATATTTTAAAAGATTTTAAAGAAATTTTAACGGATTTCACGTGATTTTATAAGATTTCTGAGGATTTCAGTAATTTTAAAGGATTTTTAAAGCTTTCAATGAGGTATTTTAATTAAATTTTCAGAATCTTAAAGGATTTCATAGAACTTCCAATATTTCAAGTATTATCATCAGATTTGATGCAATTTCACGGGATTTTATAATATTTTAATGAAATTTCAGAGAATTTATTCACAAGAATTGAGGGGTTTTAAAAGTTTTTAAAGAACTGAAGAGATGTTTAAATATTTCAAACTATTTCTAAAGATATTAAAAAATTCGTAAGATTTAAAAAGATTTCAAGGAATTTCAGATAATTTCAAATATTTACAAGGATTTTTAACGAATTCCAGCGGATTGCACGTGATTTTATAAGATTTTTTAGGATTTTCAAAGATTCCAAAGGATTTCAGTGGATTTTAAAGATTTTAGGACATTTAAAAAGATTCAAAGTAATTTGAAGGAACTTTACAAATTTTCAAGGGATTTCAAAAGATTGGAAATATTTTAGGGTATTTTGAAGGATTACAAGGAAGTTTCAAAAGATCAAAAAAATTTCAAGGAATTTCGAAACATTAAAAAAAATTGGGAATATTTTAGGGTATTTTAAAGGTTTCCACTGAAGTTTTAAGAAATTAATAAAATTTCAAGGAACAAAGGAATATTTTAAAGGCTATCAAATATGCATTTTAATTAGTTTTCCAGGATCTTCACGTAGAACTTAAAATATTTCAAGGTATTTCAGGCAATATCCTCAGATTGTATTATATTTTACGTGATTTCAAGGGACTTTATATTTTAATTAAATTTCAAGGAATTTATTCACCAGAATTGAGGGATTTTAAAGAGTTTAGGATATTTTAAAAGATTCTAGGAAATTTTCAGGAGCTTTAAAAAATTGCAAGGAATTTTAAGGAATATCATCAGATTTCATTTAACTTCACGGAATTTCGAAAGACTTTATTATATTTTATATAAATTTCAAAAAATATATTCACGAGAATTGAGGGATTTCAAAGATTTAAAGTGACTTTCAGGAACTTTGGAAAATTGCAAGGGATTAAAACAAATTTCAAAGGATTGGGAATATTTAAGGGTATTTTAAAGGATTCCAAAGAAGTTTCAAGAGATTAACAAAATTTTAGGAAATTACAAGGAATAGCATCAGATTTCTTTTAACTTCACGAGATTTGAAGAGATTTTAAAATATTTCAAAGCACCTATTTCCAAAGATTTTAATAAACTTGGAAGATTTTATCAAATTGTTATTACTTTAGGTTATTTGAAAAGACTCGAAGGAATTTTAAAAGATTTCCAAATATTTTAAATGATTTTAAAGGAATTTTAATGGATTATATCCAATTTCCTGAGATTTCAATAATTATGAAGGATTTCAATGGCTCTCAAATATGGATTTTAATGAATTTTCCAGGATCTCATATAACTTCAAATGTTTCTGGGTATTTTCAAAGTACATCAGATTTTAAGACATTTTACGGAATTTAAAGATTTTATAATATTTTTATGAAATTTCAAAAGAATTTATTTACAAGAACTTAGCAATTTGTAACATTTGAAGAGATTTTCAAATATTATAAAGAATTTTAGTATATTTCAAAGGATTTTAAAGATTTTAAAAGATTCAGAGTAATTTTCAGGTGCTTTAATAAATTTCAAGGGACTTAAAAGAATTGGAAATATTTTAGGGTATTTTTAAGGATTCCAAGGAAGTTTCAAAAGATTTAAAAAATTTCAAGGAATATCATCAGATCTAATTTAGCTTCACGGGATTTTAAGGGATTTTGAAATTTTTTAATGCAATTTAAAAGAATTTATTCACAAGAATTTATGGATTACAAAGGATTTCAAAGATTTTTAAATATTTCAATATACTACCCACAAAATCATTCAACATTTTTTAAGTTTATCGCGCTTTGCATAATTTACTAAATACACACCTAGATTTGGTGATCTACTTTTCAAGATTTAACGATAGATTTAACAGCAATTAAAAATATGCAAAACCTTTAGCAAATGGTTTTTACCAATTAAATTGTTGTTAAAAACATAAACTTAAGTGATTTAAGAAAAGATTTGATAAAATTTTATAATCTCGTTTTACATATATTACATTTTACAGACGTTTATTATGATCGCAATCGTTCTACAACATGTTGAGGCTATTTTAAATCACATTTCTGACGAGAAATCAAGAAAAATGCCTAGCTTATAATAAATAACTGAAGACATCTGCTAATAATTCAAACAAACAAAAATATGAAGAAAGTAGGTTTTTTATTAATATTTGTCCACTGAAAATATTTGGAAAAATTATGTCACATGGGGGTGGGGTCCGAACTCCTTTGTTACGAATTGTTACATGTGGCAGAGGGTTAAAAAAAAAGATAAAAAATCTGTTACGTACTTTACCGATGACTTCTAACGAATCGAATGTGGAACCTTTTTTTTAAATTTGAGCTTCTACTTTGAAATTATATAATTTTAAATGCTTTTCATTTCGAGATGGTCTCATTTTTAAATTTAAAACGTTCAAATTTCCACATTAAGGTCAATCCAAATTCAACAGATTAAACCAAAGTACTGAAAATTTTTCCAATATTAAAACATTCAATTTTGAGCTTTTTTGATTAAATTTTTCAACTATTAAGTCTTTGCATCAAAAACTGCATTTTTGAACAATTTTCATTTTAAGCCAGAGAGTTTATACTTCTTTGACTAAAAATTCTACTTTGAATTTTAAATGATCTAATTCTCAAAATTGCAATCTTAGTCAATTCGATTTCAAATATAATGAATTTTAATATTATAATTGTTTAATTATTAAAAGGTTTGATTTTTATACTGCAGAATTTCAGAAGATTTAAATTTGAACCAAAAAAATAATGAATTTTCCATTCCAGCAATTGTTATAATTTGAACGCTTTCTATTTCAGTTTCCCTTCTAATTTGAAATACAATTATATAATTTTGGAAAATTCAATTAAAAATTACTCAATTTCACAAAGCAATTCAGGAGGAATCTAAATTTAAAGCCAAATAATTTTAAATGTTTTAATCTAAAATTATTAAGTACTTTCAATTAAAAACTTCTTCCAGTTCAAAAATATTTTTCTATCATTCAATATTGAAGACTTCACACTGAAAATTGCGTAACTATTCAGTCTTTTCATTTGAAATAAATTTGCACAATCTTAAAGGCTCAATTTCCGAATCTTGATAATTCAATCTTTTCACATCTGAGGAATCAAACCTAAAATTTTTAATTAGAATCTGTACAATTTTGAAAATTTGAATGTATTTGCAAGGGATTGCATTACGAAGATTATAACTATATTAATGCTTTCAATTTAAAATCGAATTTCAAACATCATAGATTTGAAATAATCTAATTTGTTAAGTTTTCACAGAAAACTATTCAAATTTAAACGATATGAATTAAAAATTGTTCAAATATTGAGGCTTTGATTTCTGAATGATACAATTTTGATAAATTGAAATGTGGAACGAAACAAATGCTTTCAAAAGTGAAAAAAATTTTCGCTGGCAGGATTGAAATAAACATTAAAAATGGTACATTTTCGCATTTTTGAGATTCCGAATTTCAATTAAACAATTAAAAATTTAACCATGAAAAAATGTCAAATTGAAGCCTTCAGATTAAGCCCTCAATTAAAAATTGGAAGTGTTTAAAACTGTACAATTTTTTACTGTAATCTTAGCTGTTTTAAAAAATTTCAAAACGAACTCGTTTCAATTTCCACATTACATATTTCATAAAATGGTTAAAGTGACTGGATCAATTTTTCTACTAAAACTAAGAAATAAAATGAATCCTGATCAAAAATAACTAAAACGAGTTGCATTCAATTTTTCCTGTTAAATAAATACATTCTTGAAAAATTTGAAAGTATTTTGATAAATTAAAAATTTTTAAAACAAAGGATTATACAAAAAAAATACTTACGGTACACAAAGCAGACTGAAGAATCATCTGTGATTTGTGGAACTTCTCTCGTTTCAGACCTCGGTTCTTCAATTTTTTCTGCCAACGTGAATACTCCTAAATCATGAGTAAGCCCGTTCAATACAGACTCAGCTTCTTTATTTGAATTCTTCAAATCGTAATCCGCAGCGAAAGGATTGGTGCTCCTCCTACTAGAACTAGCTGCATTCGCTAAACTATATTCAGTTTTATCAATCGTTGGTCCATTCTCAACTGCAGTTTCATCAAGCGCTGGTCCATTCTCAAATGCAATTTTATCAATCGTTGGTCCATTCGAAAATGGAACTTTAAGAACCCTTTCTGTACTTGGCTCAGGTTTGTTTTCAATCAAGCGGCGACCTTCAGTGACAGTAGCAAAAATCTCAGCTTTAGGATTCGGGCTAGTATCCTTAACAGACACAAAAATTTCAGCTGGTGGACGTTGAACTAGTGTAGGAACGTTGTCTTCCTGACTACAATTCGAAACTTCATCGTACGGCCTCTCATTATCGCTCAACTTCCCTGGAGATAAAATATGCGCATTTACCCAGTTTTGAGTTTTGAAATCCGTTAAGGTGATAGTACCTCTTTGATGTTCAGGTACATTCGAAAGAGAATTTTCTTCAGCAGTAGGATCTAAACTACTTTTAAGTTTCTGTCCCTTCAACTTCTCAGTTGGAGACTTTGGCTTCGTAATACTGAAACTAGTGACATTTATCTGCACCGTTTCCCTAGACCGGCTAGGTTCATCAGCTGGAGGGATCGGCTTCCAGCGGGACCTATCGTAACTATAATTATTATTAGACTTGGTCTCAGATTCATTATTCTTATACATAACAGGACCAGCCTCGTAGACGACTTTCGAGCCCTGATTCTCTTTTTCTGCAGCAGGACAAATAACTGGATCAAAGTTATGAGTCGCCCTTTGAAGATCAGAAGCAGAACTGTCCTCTTTTTCACCCGCTCGAAATACAAAGGGTTCTGAACTCGTTTTATTACTTATATTCGAAGTCTTAAAGTATTCAGTCTTTGGCTTGTTTATGAGATTCGGATCTCTAGAAGGAACCGGGGGTGGGCCATCATAAAAACTCTTCAAGCTCGCTCGGTCAGGTTTATTCTCCGTCAAATTCGTCTTAAATGGATTCGTATTCTTAAAAGTCTCAGTTTTCTCACTGAGTTTGGGAACTCCTTTGAAGAAATCGTCCATAGTAACCGGAAACTTGAGAGGGGAATCATCCTTAGGCTTCTTCGGTTCAGAGAAGTTTCGATTCTCATCAACACGCTCTTTTGAGGCACTGGGGTTTACACTTTGGTTAATATTAGAGGGAAGATCAGCTGAAGTTCCAACTCTAGATTTTGCAGACTCGAAGGATTGTCCACTTGAAGTTGAAGACTGGCTGTAGTTGCAGTTCGAAGGGATTGGAGAAGTTCGGGATGAAGGCAAGTTTGCTATCAAGTCAGCGGATTCACT